>PVKA01011865.1:6158-59599 GCA_004027165.1 Ctenomys sociabilis
CCACGTCCACCCAGTCCCTGGCGCCCCTGCCTCACTGCCCCGCCTCCGTTTCTCCCGCAGCAGCCTCACAGCCCGCCAAGGCCCGCTCCCAGCCCGCAGACAGCGTGGAGGGCGGGGCGCGGGCGCCCGCAGAGCAGCGGCAGGGAGGTAGCAGCATTGACCCCCCCAAGAGCCACAGCGCCCCCAAGAGACACAGCGCCCCCCAAGACCCACAGCACCTCGCAGCCTCCTCCTGGCCAGGGCCACCCCGCGCCGCTCTGTCCCTTCGCCGCCAGGGCTCCAGATACTGCGCACCTCTCCCCTCGAGCGCCCGCTCGCCCCCTCCCCGCGGGGCTGGAAGGGTCTGGGGGCGGCCACCAAAGCACGCCCCCTCCCTCGTCGCGTCCCGTCGCGGAGCGCCCCCTCCTCACCTGCCCGCCGCTAGCCCGCAGCCCGGCGCCCCGACTGCCGCCGCTCCCCGCTCTCGGCCAGCAGAACTGCGAAGATGCGCGCCCACGCCTCTGCAGCACAGCCGGCAGGGGCTGCGCAGGACTCGCTGCGGCAGGACCCGCTCGCCGCGACGGTGTCGGAAAGGGGCGGAGGGATACCGCGGGCGGCAGACGCCCCCTCCCAGGCCCACCGTAGTTCCGACCCGGACGTGGGCGGGGCCGGCGCCAGCCGCAGTGTGCGAGCCTGCGCAGCAGCTGCCGCGCGCCTCGGGGTCTGGGCGCGCCCTCACGTGCGGACCACTTCCTGAGCTGGGCCGCGACGGGACGCGATGCTCTGCTGCTCTGTGGGTCTGGTGGGGACTGCGAGCTGCGGGGATGTGCGGAGAGCGCTCGGTGACCTCGGGAGGCTGGCAGCGGCGGTGCTGGAGGCCGCGGCGGATGGATACCCAGCGCCCCCCTGAGAGGCTGCACTGCAGTCTGAATAGCGCCTGCCCCCTCCTCTGCAGGCCCCCTCCTTTCTCGATGCTGGGGGAGGGGTGCCATGGTGGGTGCGACTGCGCAGCACAGTGCCAGGGAAGCTCCCCCATATTTGTGTCCCCATTGTCTCTATCCATGAAGGTGGGGAAGGCTCTTCTGCTCTTCATGGAACTCAGCCAAATGAGCTCTCCTCAAGTGTGCTCTTCTTGCAGAGGAAGGCTGACCTAGACCTGTAAGCCTAGAGAACCAAGCACAGCTCTGGGCCCAGACTCACCTTTTCTGCTGCATTCATTGTCAGTTCCCAAAGGAACTCCTTTGGTCACTGTCCTGTCCCCACAGTTGCCCAGGAAGAAGCCTTGTCCTGTAAGGGCACCCACAGTCCTTTTTCCTGTTCCAAAGGGCTGTGGGTTAGTCACCGTGTGGGACCTCAGCCTTGGCTCCCAACCCACTCTTGTCAGGGTGGATGCTCACTTCTCATGCATTTCTTCAAGGTAACTCAGAGCTGATCTATACTTACTCTGTAAGCTTTGCATCCTACTTAATGAATGCATATACTCCTTTCCTCTAAGTGCATGTAAGGGTTGATTCTGGCCAGACTGTTATGGGTCACTCTGCATAGGAACCAGATCAGCCAGATAGAAATTTGCGTAGAGCCTTTTGTTTACTGAACTCAGGTCTGGCAGCCATTTTTCACACACGAGAAGACTGATCGGCACCCGTATGTAGGTAGCAGAGGGCATTTATAATAGAAATCACATCCAGTTTGGTAAGCAAGTTTGTTCTCTAGCACAGAACAACAGAAGACTACATTCACTTGACACAGCTGCAAACTAACTAAAGATCTTTCATAGCTTAGTGATAAGTGCATATTTTACAAGATACATCTTAAGCTGACCACCTTACAGGAGATGGTTAGGGAAGGAATTTGCTACCTTGACAAGAAACATTTATTGTTGAACAGCCTTGAGGTGAGAGGGAGCTTAGAGTAGATAACAGCACAGGGTTGTTTAGTAATTTTCCATAGTTTAAGCACAAAATTCTGTCAACCCTTTACACGGACCAGGGTAATTTTGGTTATACTGTATTTTTCATGAAGGAAGTTTTCTTTTTCAGGTCTTTTCAATACTGTGTCCTCATGGCAGTAGACAATGTTATCAGTAGTTATGGCAGTTCTGGAGCAGTTGGATCATGAAAACCCTTTACTGCTTCCAGTGGACTTAGCCCAGGTTTTTCCACACAGGTAATAAATGGTCTCTGCACGGCTTTTCAATGGAGTAAAGGAGCAAAAGGGAACTGCAGAGATTGTGAGCTACCCTTGAAGCACACTTACATTAGAAATAATACTCATGTTTCCATTTTAAATTACAGGGCACAATACTGGCACAAAAACCGACATGAGGACCAGTAGAACAGAATAGAAGACATAGAAGCAACCCAAGCACATCCAACTATTTGTGCTTTGACAAAAGGGCCAAAAATATATATAGGAGGAAAGATACACTCTTTAATAAATGGTGCTGGGAAAATTGGTGGCCAGCTCAGCATTGAATTTATACAGTACTGTACTATCCTATCCTACTATGGTATAATAATGAAGTACCTTTCCATATACCTAAATGAACGTAACTTCAGATGCAAAATGAAGTGGAAATGCAAATTTTAAAATATTAAATATATTTGATTCTTTTTATGGAAGATCAGATCATATATACTGTATTATATTAGTGTCTGTCCCCCAAAAGCCTCATGTGGTAATGGGGTGCTTTTTTTGTATTTTAGTACAGAGCCTACAGGGTCTCACTACACAGATCGGATTTGTAGTGATTCTCCTTTTTTCAGTATCCCAAGGGCTGCGATTACAGGTAAGTACCACCACACCCAGTCTCAATAGCCATCTCAGCACAAACCTGGGGCAGGGCTATCATGGCACACTGGGGATAAGATTGAACCCCATCCCTGTCCCTGCATCTGCCTAAGCAAGCACTTTCATCTGCTGAGCTATCTGGCTGGCCCTGAGGGTGCTTTTTGGAGACAGCTGAATCTAGTGTATGTGACTAGTTTGTTGTGTAGTGTCTACTGCTTGGATTGGGGCTGTTAGTGCTATACCTGCCCTAAAGCAGGTAGCCTGCATACAGTAGAAAGACAGAAAAGAGGCTCCAGCCTCCCTTTTGTCTTGTAGCTTTTGCTGTCTTTTACTGCTTTTCCTTGGACTCAGCTGACTATGGACTGAAACCTCTACAAACTCTGAGCTAAATGAATCTTTTCCTCTTCAAATTTGGGTGTTGGGTATTTTTTTCCTAGCAATGACTATAAATAAATAAATAAATAAATAAATATATATATATATATATATATATATATATATATATATATATATATATATATTGTTAGGCAAAATGGTAGGCAATTGTCTAAGGGGATGAGGGTCCCATTGTACCAAGTAGTAAAGAAACATCTCTTTTTTCTGTATATAATCTGTATTGGTGTTTTCTTTTCTTTTCTTTTTCTTTTTTTTTTTTTTTTGAGGAGACAGTGATATTTTCATTGTGAGACCAAACCACAAGGAAAATATATCATGGCCTTGATAAGCAACAAACAGGCTATATTACCATTTCAAGTAATAAATTGCTAATAAGATAGCATGTCCCTTATCTAGAAGATGGATATCTGGATATCTATGCTGGAGCAGAAACAGGTGTGTTGCAAAGGCCTCAGGCAAAATGGATTTGATAGAGGAGTCACATCTCAAATTCCTTTATTTTTTTCAGTACCAGGGATCAATCCAGGGACCTTGTGCTTGCCAAGCAGTCAAATTGCTTAATTTTTGACCTTCTTTTGCCAGAGGATTATCTCATTAAGGCACTGTTAATAGGCGGCTAAGAAAACAATATTGGGTTTAGGCTTTTATTCCATTCTGTTGTATAAAAACCAATTTCTTCAAGTTTAGTAGTTTGCAGATCTCTTAACTAGCCAGTAGCTCCCCTTTCACTGTTTATCAGTGTTAAAACCCTGTTGTTTTTTTTTTTTCTTTTTTTTTTAACCTTTTAACTTTAAGGAGAAAAGTGTCACTGAGAGATTATTCTGGTAACTGCTGCAAAAAGCATGAGGGCCCATTGGCCAATAAAAGAAGCTCTACTTTCCATGTCATATGTGACACTGTCTCTCGTTTTTGTAATTGTCTCCAGGTTGAAAGACAGTGTAAGAGTTTCAAGACATACACAGCCATATTTTGATGGCAAGAAAAGGTTACACACAAAAAGCCTTTCAGAGTTCTTATCCCCTCTCCTTCTCAACTCGTACACTTGCATATTAAAAAAAGAAAAGCTGTTGCATTTTATGGGTTGGTGCAGAAAGAAACCATGAGAAGACCTGATGAATATATAGCTTCAGAGGTCTCGCTGAGATTACTCTCTCTCCAAGTTAGCCCAGAGCCTCAGAAGCATCTCACATTTATTGAGGGCTAAAGGCAGGCTAAGGAATGTGCATAATTTAAGTCAACATAAACTACTATCTCTACTGACTTCTACCATTTGCCTAACACTAGATCCACACAAATGCTAGCTGATAACATCCCAAGCAAGGGATCAGAGAACAGGGTGCCAGGAGGAGAAGCTGTTATCTGCCACGTTGAATCCCAGTTTGCCAGGAATTTACAAGTGAGCGAGAGCAGCTCTCCTTGGACTCTGTCTATTGTTCCCTTCTCTCTTGGGACATTAGGCTTTTGTCTCATATCTATATTTCTGTAAAAAGCAAAATGAAGGTGTCTCCCTCTCCCTGTCTTTCTAGGCAGTTCAGGCTGGCCATAAACTCACTATGTAGTCCAGGCTGGCCTCAAGCTCATGCCAATCCTCTTGCTTTAGCCTCCCAAATGTTGGAATTATGGGTGTGTAGTTAGTTATCCGAATTTTGTTTTATAGTTTATAGAAAATAGTGTGGTGTTAACTTCTAGTAAATAGGAGACTAGCTACAGAGACAGCTCTCCTGCAACTCCACCAGGTCACAGGCAGCTTGGAGGAACCTCCAGCCTGCTACAATCTGTGTTTAAAAGGATTCTGGTACCTTGGGGGGTTACCAGTTAGTATGAGGGAGAGCTCTGCTTCCAGGATAAGGTCACACCACATGAAATTTAGGCTCTAAAACTTTTTAATGCTATCATTGATCCAAATTTTAGTACCAGATTTTTTTTTAATTTCACTTTATAGCATTGAAACATAGAGGAACCAGGGTCCAGAGGCCAGTGACATTTGTCCCAAACTTTCTTTTATCCTTAGTTTCTTCATAAATTTTTATTTAAAAGACTAAGATTTTCATTTTTTTAAAAATAGATTCCTGGGCTGGAGAGATAGCAGTCTAAGTGCCTGCTTGACAAGCACAAGGACCTGAGTTCAGTCCTCAGTACTGGATGCCATGCTGGCACCAGATCACCAGGCACACTGTGCTTGCCCTGAAATTTGGTGTGGTGGCTCACACTTGTAATCCCAGCACTGGACAGGCTGCGATAGGAAATCACTAAGAGTCTAAGTTGTGTAGTGAGACTGTGTATCAAATAAATAAATAGAATATTAAAAAATTTAAAATACATTCCTGCCCTCAACTCCAGTGGCTACTGGCAAAGACTTTTATTTCTCAAAAGATGAGAGAGATGCCTTCATCCTCATGGTCAGAGTTGAGATGAGGTTCATCTGGTCATCTACACACTTGGCCATGCAACTGTTCCACTGCTATTTTACTTGAGGCTACTTATTCCCTGCATCCATTGAATCTTTAGCTTTGTCATTGTAATGCATTGTGCACTGGGCTAGGTAGTCCTGGTACTTTTCCAACTCATTGGTCACCAAGGTCTAGGCCTGAGCTAGAGGCACATGTCAGCACTCAATGCACAGCTACACTTACTGCATGGACATCTGGCTGTCATTACAGTAGCTGGCAGGGCATCAGAGCTTGATGCCCTACATCTTCCAGATTGTTCTCTCTCTCTCCACTCTTCACCATGGAGTCTACTGCCTCCTAAATCCACAGTTGCTGCAGCTCTGCCATATTGACACCTGCATTGTGTGTTTTCTAGTGAGAATACATTTATATACGATTTGCATGCTTTGACTTGAATCTATGTGGTATAATTTCCAAAGAATTCTAATCATTATTATGATTATAAATTATTTACATGCTGGGAGGCATAGTTTATTTAGAAGAACAGAAACCAAAATTATATACTTAGAAACATATGTGAAATCACATTTATTTTATGATTATGCTTAAAGTAATGACTTTAGAACAAAAGGTGAAGATTCCCTTTTCCATGTTAAGTTGTACTAGGGTATCACATGTTAAATTGGGTGTTAACATACGGATGTGGACAACAATAATGAGGCCACAGTTAAGCATGTACTAATTTATTCCCCCACTGTCTCATCCAGGGGACAAGCACCACTGCTCCAGGGAGTGAGTGCTATTGTTCTATTGCTTACCAGGATTCATAAACTAAATATCATTAAAGATACAAACTTTAAGGAAAGGAAGATATACAAAGGTAGATAAAGGAGAAGATAGATAGCTACCCTGGAAAATCATAGTAGAGGGTCTCTAGAAAGATGGATAGTCTGAAGGTCTTTTCTACTTGCCTGTTTTTATTGGGTGCCAAGGCCTTTTCCTTTACCTGAAATTTGTCACAATATAATTGGTTTCCTGGACTGTCATAGATGGATCCCAGTGCCCAAGACCCTGCACCCCCTGTGTAAGCATCTACATACAAATTCTTAAGTAATTTTTATTTGATTTTCTCATGCCCTGTCAAGTCCTTTCTTTAGAATTTATGTGTTGGTTAAAAGGTACCTTACCTACAATGTTGAGTTGGCAATTAAGCAAAGAGAAATATAGAGAATATATAAATATATCTATGTCTAAACATCTATATCTATGTATCTGTGTGTCAATATATCTTTTTAAGTGGTTCATCCTTGTTTCCTTTGTAAGGTAGGGTGCAGCACCGAGTAAATTGAGGGAGCTTGCTTGGTTTATCAGCTTTCTCTTGTTAATTGCACCTTCAGTAAAGTTTTAACATTTTCTGGTCAGGATTAGCTGGAAAGCCCAAAGAAGCCTCTCCCTGTTTACAGACCTCTCTCCCCTAAACCAGTGTCATCTTAATGTAGATGCAAGGTTTTGGCCTGTATTATTCTTCTTCTTGCTGAAGACCTTCTTGGCATTGCAAGGTGTTCTGTTGGATATGAATAATCCTGAATTGCTACTTGTGTGCGAAAAAATTTTCTTCTTCATGTATGAGGGAAAATTTTGTGTCCAGCAGTGCAAATGGAACTTAGAAATTTATATTTTTGTTTATGGATAAGTAACATCTCAAAACTCCATCCTGTAAAGTATATAACTAGCATCCCTCCTCAGCCTAAAATAAGTGGCAGGATAGGACATGCTGGCATCAGGAGATTCAATCTCAGTTTGTATTTCACAAGAACAGAGAGCTGAAAAACACTGAAGTAAAATAAAGCCAATGTGGAGATCTGTATCACCGTTCTCTGTTCCCTTCCCTCTGTGGATTACTATTAAACACCCTTACAGATTTGTATGTGGTGAGGATATTGAGTTGAGGCAAATAGACTCTCCATTACCTCAGAGGTAGCTTTGAATTAATCCTTCTTCCTTGTTATCAAAACAAATTGCCCTTGTTGATTTTTTCAGAGGTGAGCAAAGGTATCTAAGCTTATGAATCTGAGTGGCTGCTAATATTCTTTTTAAAATTTAATTTAGTTTTATTTGGAAGAGTAAAAAAAGCAAGAACAAAAATCAGAAACAAAAGGCAGAAACAGGGTAACATACAATGTTGCATATTTTTAAAACAAGTGTAGCTGTTTAATAATGGTTGATGGATCTATTTTCATCACCAAATCTGTTGCTCAGATTAACAGGTATAGTTATGTAAGATTGGAAATATGACTGAATATTATCACTTGCTTTCAAGAAATCCTAATTTTTTATTGTCTCTTCTCTTACCTTTTTTAAAATTTATTTTAAGGGAGTATATTAATAACTGATATAACATTAGAAATGGCACACAATTAGAAGACCAAGATGACAGGCATTCAAGCATGGCTTTTGTATTACACATTGCTGTCCTCTATGTAGTTGCTTAGATGCAGATATCAGCACACAGAGCTAGTCAAGGTGAAAATTCTACACATTAACTGCTATTTTCAAAAAACTGATAGAAATTCTTAGTACAATCACCTCAGCCACCCTGTATGTATACTTACATGTTTTTTCCCTGCCTTTATTCCTGTCTTTTCTCTTCTCTCTCCTCTTTGTTATTTAATCCATAAGTTCCGTTTCTTGTTTTGTTTTTTCATTTTACTATATCTGTTATACCTTTCAGGTTTTATTTCTTCTTTCAGATGCTTACACTAGGAGATAGCTTAGCAGTCTATTCGCCTATCTGCTAACATTCTTTTGCACAGTCAACTAGGACTTAAGTCCTGGCTTGTGAGAGCCATGAGTGTTCTCATTTTCTCCTGACAAAGTTTCATGGAATTTGGAAAAGGTTTGACTGCTTCTGGCTAACTGAACCCATGCTCAGGATTTCAGGGACATCCCAGGAGATGCCAGAAATACTTCTATGACTGGGAATTTTCCCTTGTTTCCTGTTGATGACATCAACTGTCTATAAGTACTTTTATTGAGAAAATGGTAGAGGTTTAGGGAGCTAATGGAGTCCACCTAGTTTCCTGTTGCAAAGTGCACTCCAGAAAGCTACTGTTTCCACCATTGGGACCTTCTCTTAAGTCACACAACAGTGACGTCTGGAATAAGATGAGCACCTCCACTGCTTGGGGCCACCATTTTGGTGAACTGGCTGGTGTGAGAAGAGGTGAAGAGGTTAAAAAATCCACATATCCATCAAGGGAGGAGGTATACCTATAAAAACCCTTCTAAGCCACACCCAAAGTAACTATTCTTTTCTCACCAGACTTTACCTAAAAACATCACAGCCAGCTATAATACCATCAATGAACTAATACAAAATCACTGACCAATGTTCCAGTAGCACATCTATGATTAAGTCACTCAAATATTCCCATCTGTGAATCTATGACATTTTTGGAAATGTTTAGATGTAAGCCCTAGCAATCCCAAACCTTATACTTCAAGCTTTCTCCCATTGAACAAGGAACTCAGTAGTTTTCCACTATCTTTCCTTTTCTCATTGTCTTTTCTCATTGCCTTCTGACAGGTTTTCCTCAGCCTAGCTGGTGAGCTGGTGAGGCACAACATCCCAAAGTAGTTAGCACACGATCCCAATGCCTATAACCTCTTTCAGCGAGAAGTAGCTATATGATAACAGAAAACTTGCCACCTTCAGTAACTCATTAAGAATTATGGAGATTGTTCTCTCCCAAGAGAAGTGAACTAAAATATTAGAGCATCTATAACCAGCTGCTCAAGTGAGTCTAACCTACCAACCATGGTTATCCAGGACACATATGCCAAGTCCCTGCATCTTATACAAATAAGGGAGTGCTATGTTCAAGTCTCATAATATATGAAGAGGATTTGTACATCATGCTATGTTATGCCTTGTTGTAATACCCAGAAGTAGATAACTGGCCACTGCTCTGCCACTTCATGCCATGCTCTGCTGGAACACGCAGATCCCAGTGACCCTAAACTCAGCATCAATAAAAGAACTGAAGAAATTGATTAAGAAAAAACAAAGAAGACAATTTATAGAAGATAGATAGATGGGAAGGGAGAGGGGAGGGAGGGAGGGAGAGAGAGAGAGAGAGAGAGAGAGAGAGAGAGAGAGAGAGAGCGCAGATAGTTAACATTGAAGGAGTAGGGAGTATTTGAAAGGGAACAAATCATAGATTTCTTTTCTGCACCTCCTTTTATTGAGATCCTTGTCCCACATAGACACATGGAATCTGATTCACTTCCTGACTTGTTTTTCATCCTAACCTTTAATTTCTTACAACCATGGGACACTTCCTTGTCACTAATGGAGGATAACACTATGGTTTGGGACCCTTAAGTAAAAGTACTTCAGGCTTAAGAACTAAAGGAAAGTTTGCAATTCTTTTTTTTTTTTTTTCTGTATTTAGGACAGGGTCTACAGGGTCTTGCTACACAGATTGGACTCATAGTGATTCTCCTGCTTTCAGCCTCCCAAGTGCTGGGATTACAGGTACACACTACCACATCCAGTCTCAATCGCTGTCTCACTGCACCCTGTAGGGGGACAAGCACTGCAAGCTGGCAATCCAAACCAGCTTCTGTGCTCTGCTAAGCAGGCACTTTAGTCTCCTGAGCTATCAGGCTGGCCCAGGTTTGCAATTCTTATGTCAACTGTGCTATCTCAGAACTTGCTGGTATCTAGTTCTTTGACTTTGTCTAATTGCTCAGAATCCTTTGCCCTCCTAATTGCTGGAGTCTGGCTACAGAGGTCAAAGCTCTCTTATTAATTTTTAGTAAAGCTCAATAAAGCCTTCATCATATCTTTCCTCTACTACAGTGTATCTTCTCCCTACATTCCTCCCTCTGAGGCAACCATCCAGCTGTTGTTGAGGAAAAGGATATTGACCAGTCTGTCTTCTGTGAATTGAGTGGGATCAGAGTTGGGGAGCAGAAGATGGAAGGCTTAGCAGAGAGGTTTGTCTGATGGGCCTCAGTGAAAGAAGTCTGGCACTTTGCTGTGGGTTTCATCTGTACAACCACTTGCTTTGGCAGTTTCTAGGTGAGAAAAACAAACTACCACGAGATTAAAGCATGTATAACCAAAAATGGGGGAAGAGAATGGAAAGACAGATTGGGGAAGGAGCCATATTAGCACTGATTTTAAAGAATTGGAATAGCAGTTGCAATCAGCCCTTAGAACTATCAGAAGGTGTAAGCAATTGTAGCTTCTCTCTGTATGTCTATACTACATCATTATTACTCATACACATTTCTGGTTATGCCCTCTTGTTTTGGGATGTTGAAAACCCAGTTAAGGTGAGATCTTTGTCAATCATAATTTTTCTCTTAATATATCACATCATTGAAGTCTTCTCAGGTATTCCTTCTGGGAACATGGTCCAAGACTCTTTACTCTTTCAGCTTGACCTCTGTCATATATGTCATCTTTCAGGATGGGTCATTATCTGTGCTAAACAACATGGTGCTCTTTGGAAGTATGGGAATGCTTTTCTCTTTAGTGATCCTCCTAGCATGATGCACACACAACTCCTGTCCATTGGGGACGAACAATCTTATTGCTCAGAATGTTGGACTCACCAAAGTTGTCAGATACTGTAGAAAACGCCTGTGACATATAGGGTCCTTGTTAACTCTATATGGCCAGTGCCAAAATAGTGCCTTCCTTCTCATCCCAATTATCTTTTTAGCTTTGGTCTCCAAAACCTCAGTTATTCAATGCCCAACAAGAGAAGATTTGTTGCATCAGTGCTATAGTGGGAACAGTTAATTTTATGATTTTATCTAAAGCCTGTAATACTTTTTCCTCTGAACAGGTGCCTCTAACTGTGTGAGAGGCCATGAGACAACAAGCATTGGCTATTTTTTGGCTCGAGGTGGTCAGAGTTTTGGTCAGATATATTCTCTAGAGGGTATATCTAGAAGTATTCGGTACGTGTCAGGTGTTTTCACCTTGAGTAGATATATAGCTTGAAGTCTGGAGGCCCCAAAGCCAAAGAACTAGTTAAACATGTTTGGACCAAACAGTAATATCAGTAAGATTATTAATATGGCCAATAATTTTTACCAGGAGGAACCAATGATGGCCTCCCAGAAAGAAGATAAGGAGAAGGTCCATGGAAATTTAGAATTTGACATTGTATTAACCTATCTTCTAATATCTTGAACAACTGTGGAGATGTATGGAAGGATCAGAAATAGACATACAGTGTTCAACTTTTACAGTTGCAGAAGTTCTTTGAGCTGCCATATGATGTCTAAGGACTCAGTCTCCTTAATAAAGTGGTAAATGGTGCACAACCTTTTTAGCATATCCTGGAATCCAATTTTTGCAAAACTCAGTCACCCCAAGAAAGATTCTCAGCTGTTTGACATGCCTTGACAAACAGAAGTCTAGAATGTTCTGAATTTTTTCTGGACTCAATTCATCTTTTTACTCTGAGAAATGAGCAGCCCATACTGGTGATCCAGGACTGGCAGATTTGTGCCTTCTCCTGAGATGCTTTGTAAACTCAGGAGGCAGAAAGTTAAGGAAGGACTCAGTTCCATCCTATAATCAGATCTCTGTATCTCCACAAAGCATCAGATCATCTAAATAAGGTGATGCCTTCATTTTCTCTTCTAGCAGGCTTTGTGCTAGGGCTAGGCCCAGAAGATTGGGACTACCTCAAAACTCCTGGGGGAGGACTCCCCAGGTGAATTGTCCCATTCCCATTGGTGGATTTTTCAAGGTAAAGTTCTAACTCTGAGGCACCTGTGGAACACAAAAGAAAGCATTTAAAATCTAAGACAGTGAAACAGCTGGCTGAGGCTGGAATATGCACAATAAAATGTAAGGATTGGGCACAGCTGATTGTAAAGACACCACAACCTTATCAAGGAGGTGCAGGTAGCACCTGAACCAATCACTATCCAGTATGTCCACTTCTGACAGCAGTGGTAGGAATTTAATAGGATGAACAGTATCTTATAATAGTTCTTCTTTATGTAGTCCTCAGACCTCATATTTTAGTCCGTTTGCAACAGAGCTGTCTCCCCAGCCCAAGAGTTGAATACATTTATTACACCCTAAAATCAGCAACAGTGAGTGTCACGGCTATATGCAAACATTTGACCCTTAATTAAGTTTTGTACATAGAGCATATTTTAATAGAAAACCTTTCTGCTCTACTCCCAGAGTTTAACCCTTTGATAATAATCAATGTAAATATATTATAATAATGTACTTAACAAGGTTCACTGGGGTTTGTCTCACATAAGGCTATAGAAATTACTAGGGTTCCCTCTAGTGGATGACAACTAAAATAAGTGTTTTACATGCAGCTACTTTATTCATCTCAAAGGGAGTGTTGGGAAGCATTTTCCTTAAGCCTAAGGGATACCTACTAAGTTATCTTTTATTTTATTTTATTTGTTTTTTGCAGAATCAAGGATTGAACTCAAACCCTTACACTTGCCAGGGAAGTGCTTATTCTACTGCGCTATCTCCCCGGCTGCACCACTAACTTTATACATACATACATATATATATATATATATATATATATATATATATATATATATATATATATATAGTTGGGGTTTTTTTTGGAAAAAATAAAGTTTTATTATAAAAGAAATTTAGGAGTTTCAACAAAGCAACTGTGTATGTATTATAGAACTTTTCACCCTTGGTGAGCAATCATATATCACGGATAATTTAAGAAGTGGCCTTATTATTTTTATTTTTAATATTTTTAATTTTTGTTTTACTGAAGTATAAATATCAATGAGACAATTTTAAGATACCTTGACAAGATGGATTTAATAAATTAATACATTGCAAACTGTTTTTATAATGTTTCGGTATCATAGAAGGTGCATACATGATATTATACTTACACACATTATTATACTGTATGTCTCTTATCATTAAATAAAGAGAGTGTAGCTGTTTGCATATCTTATTTTTTATACCTGGATTACATCAAAGATTCAATAATTAATACTTTCTACTTTGTTATTTTCCTAGTGGTTGTCTATAGTAGTAGAAGGCGACTTAATATCCTGTCCAATCACCATTAGTGCAAATCTTGCCTCTCATAGGATTATGTAGAAGAGCGTTATCTACCCCAACTGTACTGTCTATACACACACATTCCTTTCTATACCCCGTCCTTTGTCTACACCTGTCAAAGATGGGCACTCCATTGTCATTCAACTAACTTAGGTGCTTGAACTCGACAACATAATCCAACACAGTCCAGCATTCCACAACAATAGTGAGTTATTCAAAGAAGTTGTCGACCATAGCCATTTACAGCTCAGGTTAATATTATGGCCCCACAATGTATACTTCATTTTTATACTTTTCTGCTGGATGGTAAAGACCTAGATAGAGCAAGACTTATATACCAACACATGTACTTTATGTTTCTTATGAGGTCAGTGAAGTCTCCTCAGGGTTTATCTTGTAGTCCTGTATATTATTCTTTAGATCCTTTGTCTGTGTCATCCATGTGGATGAGTCACGGCGAATGCTTGACCAGTTTGTTCTCTGTGAGAGCCTGAGAGAATGTTTTCTCTCCATGTGACTCTCCCCAGGCACACTATAGATCATCAGTCTCTTTCCTCTGTGGCTCCATAATCTCCTTGTTCAGAAAATTTAGAGCTCAACTGAGTTTCATTATGTTGCATTATAGGTTCTCCTATGTCCTGAGTCTTCGCTGACCTTAAAAGACCAGGGTCAAAATGTTGGCTGGCCTTGTGGCTCTTCTATTTCTCCAATTCTGATCTGTTAACTTAGGTTAGTTAACATCCAGAAGAAAACCTGATTAGTACCCTGGAGCATATGCCATTCACTTTGCCTTATCTGACTTAATGGTTTTTAAGTTGTTGTTGTACGTTTCCTTTTGTATTTCTGCTTTTCGCTTGTTATACTAGGGAGACTATGCAATATTTACACATGTGTGTCTGGTTTATTTCACTTATGAATATATGTTCAAGTGGCATCCACTTCGGTATAAATGCTTCAAACTTATCATTCTTAATAGCTGAGTAATACTCCATTATATAGAAATACCACATCTTTTGCAACTATTCCTCATGTGATGGACATCTTGGTTGTTTCTAAGATTTTGCTATCACAAATTGTGCTGCTAGAAACATAGGTACACATATGTCACTATAATACAATATTTTCAGTTCCTTTGGGAAAATTCCCAGTAGGGGGATAGCTGGCTTGAATGGGATTTCTAGTCCTACTCTTTTGAGGAGTCTCCACACTGACCTCCACAATGGTTGTACCAGTCCACATTCCCACCAGCAGTGGAGAAGTGTTTCCTTTCCCCACAACCTCTCCAACATTTGTTGTTGGTTGATTTCCTTATGGTAGCCATTCTTTCTGAAGTGAGATGATATCTCAGTGTTGTTTTTATTTGCATTTCACAGATGACTAGCCATGTGGAGCATTTTTTCATGTATTTAATCGCTTCTTTAATTTCGTCCTCTGAGAAGTGTGTATTCATCTCAGATGCCCATTTCTGAATTGGGTCTTTAAATTTGAAGGCCCTGTTTTATCTTAGTTCTTTATATGTTCTAAACAGCGGACATCTGTCTGATTGCTTATTAGTTAGGATTTTTTTCAAAATTTGTGGGTTGTCTTTTCACTCTGTTGACATCAATACTCAAAAGTCAATAGCATTCATCTACTCAGATAACAAGCACACTGAAAGGGAAACAATAGAAACAATACCTTTTATAATAGCACCGTGAAAAATGAAATACCTTGGGATTCAGTTAACCAAGGAAGTCAAAGATCTTTTCACAGAAAATTACAACACCCTACGAAAAGAGATTATAGAGGATTTCAGAAAATGGAAAGATATTCCATGCTCCTGGATAGGAAGAACCAACATCGTGAAGATGGCCATACTCCCAAAATCGCTGTACAGATTTTATGCAATCCCTATCAAACTGCCACCAACATACCTCCCAGACATAGAGAAATCATTCCTAAAATTTATTTGGAACCACAAACAACCTAGAATAGCAAAGGCAATCTTGGCCAATCAAGACAAGGCAGGAGACATCACAATTCCTGATTTGAAATTATACTACAAAGCCACTGTGATAAAATCAACATGGTATTGGCAACAAAATAGACCTGAGGATCAGTAGAATAGATTAGAAGACGCAGAGGCATCTATGAAAACACTCAGCCATCTTATCTTCGACAAAGGGGCTACACAAGCTCACTGGAAGAAAGATAGCCTCTTTAACAAATGGTGCTGGAAAACATGGCTTTCTACATACCGAAAACTAAAACTTTACCCAGCTCTATCACCATGCACTAAGTTAAAGTCAAAATGGATTAAAGATCTAAACATTAAAACAGAAGCACTCAATCTCCTGGAAGAGAAAGTAGGAGGAACTCTTGAAGACATAGGGGTAGGTAAAGAGTTCATGAACAAACATATATTTGCACGGGAAGCACTTGAAAGAATCAACAACTGGGATCAACTCTTCTTAAGGAGCTTCTGCATGTCAAATGACAGACATAATTTAACCTCCACCCTTAAGGCAACCTGAGCCAGCCAAAAGAAAAAAAAAAAAAGCAAAAAAACAAAAACAAAAACAAAAAAAACAAACCACAGCTATAACCATTGCACCTGGTCATTGGCACAAAATGGGACAGACAGACAGACATAAAATAATTGCTTATAAACTACCATGTACTCAGATGTATTTGGCTATGATCTTTTAACAAATACAAGAATAGTTTATGACACAACCCATATCCAGAGATCCTCTTTTCTTTCACACTCTTTGCTTGTGTTCTTTTAAAGGAGGAACATGAAGTGGGGCCCCTCTGCTTTGTGTTCTTGCCCTGATGGGGCCCAAGGTTGAGTCCCTCCACACTTGGACAAGGAAACTGGATTGGTCTCAAAGCAGCTAACTGGGTAGGTCCAGTGGAACATTGAGACATCTACTCTGGGTAGATTTTGAGACTAATGGATGATTGAATATAAGCTACTACTTTTCCCCTTTTTATTTTTCAAAACAGGTATAATTGGTCGATAGTATTTAGTTCATAGCCCACCCCACTTAGATACCTTTTTTGGATCTGCCAAGGGATATTCTCACCAAGATTTAGTACAGTAAAAGTCAAAGGCTTTTTTTTCCTAATTCTGGAGGTCAAATTCTCTCTAGTGCTTAAGAAGACATTCTAGGGTATAATCTGATGTCTCAGTTTCCATATAAGAGAAATACTGAGTGTGAGAATTTCTTTTGTACTCATTGAGTACGAAATTCTCCCCTGATTCCAAAGTGGAGAAGAAAGCCTGTCTAGGACTCATCCTATCTTTTTGTAAGATTCTTCCTAGGACACCTTCTGTTTAAAAGGACGTCTAGGACTCGAACTTTTGTAGGTATCTACTTAGGACAGCTCTGTAGCCTTGACTCCCTCATTGGCTCATTACCATTTTTGGGATTAATTTGCCTTACTCATATATAGACTTAGATCATTGCCCCAATTGAATCTTTTTCTTTGGGTAATTGGACCAAGGTTTCTGTATTTCTTACTTCCCCAGTAACAGTGTCTGCACCATGTATCAAATGCAGAAAGTTCCCAGAAGTCTTTTTCATCTAAGGGGGCTAAAATAGCTGCTGAAAACAACATTGGAAAATAAATGTTCTTCTTTCTTGATTTGTATAATCTGAGAAATCCTGGCCTGCCATGGCATTTTAAGGGAACTCTGTCTTTTTAGCTTGATCTTTAATTTCATTCCAAGGTCCTGAATCATGGAGCTCTAAAATATAGAACAAAAATAGGGGCTCTCTAATATAATGTTCTATTTAAGGATTTAAAACTTATTTGAGATATCTAACCAATTTCCTAGGGATAGTATGTTGGTGACAGAATAAATAGAAGATGAGATAGAAGAAATGAGAGGGATTGAACTAGGTACTTGTTTCAAAGGCTCAATTATCCCTGATTGAACAGTGACAAAAAGGACACTGGCAAATTCTAACCTGTGGAGAAGATCTATCACTTCTGTGGATAGAAAGAGATAGATAATAGTCCAGAAGAAGTCTTTGCCCTGGGCCCTAGAACAAAGAGGTCTCCTGGACATTTTGGGTTTTCTATAATCATCTAGGCAATTCCCTCTTATAGCAATAGTGTCTAAGCTTTATTCAAATCCACTTAAGAAGCTAATAGCTTAAAGTTTTTATCCATTGTCTAACAATCACAAATTACATGTTAGTAAATGCACATTCATCATCTCTCCCCATACGAGAACCAGAACCAGGAGGAGGGGAGGAGAACAAGGAGTTTGAGGCCTATTCTGGCAGTAGCAGAGGAAGAAAGTGAGACATAAAGAGTGAACCATGGGATTCCTTATAGGCATAAGTCCACAGACTTCACCAACGAGTGGTATCACCAACTGCCTGATAAGACACTTGCATCTGCATGATCCCACCCACACAAAAGAAGGGAACTATGGCTCTCAAACAAATTGAGTTTATGACCTTTGGTTCAGAAAAGGGGATAAAAGGGCAGTTTAGAAATCTTTCCTTTAAATTACGTGTTTTGGTCCATATGTGTGCAGCTTATAGAAGTGGCTCCCTCTAGTGTCGACCAAAGCTGTTTTTTTTTTTTTTTTTTTCTACTGTCTCTTGGTTCAGTCTCCCATGCCCATTATGCAGGAAATTGCTCAGGACAGAATAGACTGGGTATGTTCTCTGACCATATCTCTGGGTCAACTCACATTTTAGACTATAAATGTAAATCTTGTGTTTTCTGTTGTGTAAATGTATATTCACCCACTGTTCTAGGTTGTTTAGGAAATAGTGGCCGTTATATGCTGCTTGCTAGATAAAATTCCTACCCAGCCACTCCCTGTAAACAAAATTAGCTTATAGAGATGACTTCAAAAGGAAAGTAGGGGCTGGGGAGATGACTCAGTGGGATAAACCTTTCTCTGGTAAACGTAAGAGCCTGAGTTCAATCCCCAGTTCTGCCAAAAAAAAAAAAGAAATTAAATGGGCTTTAACTTCTTGTAACCTCCAGGCCATGCAAGGCTGCCTGCAGGTATTCAGGTACAAATTATCCAGAAACTGAAACAGGAGTCCCAGAAAATTTAGTTTGAGTAGTGGTCATAATGACTCTGAAAGCATTATTTTTTGTCAGACAATGAATTTGTTTACCAAACTGAACGTGGTCAGACAATAAATTTCTTTATCAAACTCAGTATGGTTCCAGGGTTTAAAACCCTCCCCTCCTGCTTCCTTCTTTGGCCAGCTGCCTTTTGGTCTTGTCCTGTGTGAGAGTTGGGGGGTGGGGCTGAGCTCAGTAATAAAAGGTTTTCCAAATTCCAATCTGGCTGATCTGGTACCTATTCTGAGCAACCCATAACATGTGTCCTTCTGGGCAAGCAAGATTCAAAAGTCTCATCTGATCCAGAATTGAGATATGTGTTTCTCATCTAAAATGACATTTCTGACTTTTGTGTTTATGAGAAAGCACTTATTTTTCTATGAACTCAACCTGAGAGTCTTAGTTGTTAGACAGGAAAGAAAGGCTAATCTTAGGGATTCTTTCACTCTACCCTTTAGCCAAAACATTCTTTCAAGAAAACAAAAACACAAGGTGGCAGGAAAAGGTGGGAATAAAAGATAAGCAAAATAGAAAGTTTCTCCTCACTAGGGAAGGATCAAACGGAAATTAAATTGAAGCAGTAGAGACTTGACATTACACTCTGGAATGTAAAAGGAACACCAGGCCAGACTATACCAGTGAAACCTGTCCTTCAAGTCTGAGAATCGTTACTGGCCTATTGCCCTTTAACTGGCAGTTGGAGTCCTATGATTGATAAAAGGCATTTATAATTCATAGATATAAACTTTCATAAAAGACCCATTTTACAGCATGTAACAGTGTTATAATATTTATATCTACCTTAGCTATAAGGTAGATATAAATATTATAGGCAGTCGCACAAGACTAGGCCTTTGAAGGAGCCATTATGGAAGATGAGATACTTTTGTGGGAGAGACAAACCTGCTGTAGGCCAGAGTTCAAGACAAAAGATGAAACAAGTGCACCCACATACCTCCCTAGGGATGGACATCAGAGATTGATATTCTAAATAGGTACCAATCATCTTGAAAAAGCCAGGAAAAATCACTAACTCAACCCCCTATAAGATCCCTTCTTCTGTATTCAAGCCTTCTTGCTATGTAATGTGTTTTCCCATTTGATCCTAATTTAATCAGTTTTACCTCAGCAGTTACAATCTTATTGGTTGACCATAGTTTTGCCCCACCCCATGTCCACCTAGCAAGTTCCCATGTTTCTCACCTTGGACCTGCCTCACTTCATGGATTTGCTCTATTATAATCCCTGGAAAAGGTTTCTAGGCAACACACTCTGGTCCCCTTCTGTCCCTCTCTTGGACAGAAGCTTTCTTTCCTCCAATAAATGTATTCTCCTTTTAACCTCCGTAATTCCTAAAATTCATCATTCAATTTTAGAGACCATGAGCTTATCCCAGATAGCTTTCAGTTTGGGAATTTCTTTCCCCTATATCAACAAGTTCTCCACATTAACATTAATTTTGAGCTGCAGTCCCAAATCAGCAGAGCCATGAGTACAAGCTAAGTGGTAGTCAGAACATGTACTTTTTGAAAACTAGGTTTCTTATCACCTACTCCATAGGGGAAAAACCTAAAAGGATAGTTCCAGCTAATCTGTGACTAAAGGTCCTAAGGCTGGTCACTTACATTATCCACATGTCTTCTTTACTGATTTTGAGTCCCTGCAGGTGTTGTGTCTGTTGAACAAGCATCATTCCTCTGCTATCCCAGAAGCCAACAGGATCATAAAACTTAGTCCAATAAAGAATTACATAGAGCCTTGCCATTTGTGGCCCAATGAAGCAGTTAGTGTAATGTCTTGCTAAGGTTGTACACCATGCCATGCTATGTCATGCTGTAATATTCAAGGGGTGGACAGCAACCCATTGCTCTGCCATGTTATGCCATGCTCTGTTAGAACATGCAGCTCCCTGTGATCCTAAGCCCAGCATTGGTGAAAAAACTAAAGAGATGGTTTAAAATAAAATAAGACAATTTACTTGAAAGTAAGTAAAGGGGATAAAGAGAGAGAATAGACATGGTAGACAGTATTCTAGATGATTAGAGAGTATTCGAAAGTGAATAACACATGGATTTCTTATATTTTATTGAGGTCTTTGTCCTACATAGGTTCCAGAAATCTGATTGGTTCCCTGGCTTTTCTTTTATACTAACTTTGGGTTTCTTCTGGCCACACAACCTTTTCCCTGTCCTTGATAGAGGGTAATATTATGGGTTGGGGCTTTAATGACAGGTACTTTAGACTTAAGGATTGGATAAGGGAGAGTTCAAATTTTTTGTTAATTGCACTACCTGAGAAGTTCCTAGTCCTTAGTTCTTTCACTTTGTTTTTCTAATTCTTCATGGTCTAGCTGCCTTTTCCTTCCTAATTGCTAGAGTCTGGCTGCAGAGGACAAAGATGTCTTAATTTTTAATAATGCTCAAGAATACCTTCATCCTATATTTCCCCTAACTACAGGGTTTCCTGTCCCTATAGTCTGACACAAGACCAAGCAGGGATTTTATAGGAAAAACTAGATCTGATGTCAGATTGTAGAATATAAAAGATGGTGGTCAGGGCCAGGGAGATGGCTCAGTAGAATAAGTGCTTGCCTGGTAAGGGCAAGGGCCTGAGTTCAATCCCCGCTTCCACCAAAAAAAAAAAAAAAAAAAAGAGAGATGGTGGTCATTTGCCTCATAGTCACTGTCCTCTTTTCCAGTGGCCCACTGCACACTTTGCCCAGTGTAATTGTTTTCTTACTTTAAATTGCCCTGAACTAACTCTTCAGAACATACTTGTTTTCCTGAATTTTAATAAACATAAAATCTTGCTACATTGTTACCTTTATAGTTCTTTGCTAAGGACAATTAGAGCCTGGAAAGAATCTCTGCAAGGAGTCCACAGCACTCTAGAACTCCACTAAAAAGTTCACTGACTTACATTGTGGAAAAAAAAGAGCCATAAAAGAATTTCTTCAACAGAATTTAAAATTACACAAAGTAATTTAGTATTGGCCCTCAAGATAAAAAGATGCAGAATAGTTTGATACTGGATATAATTATCTGGTTGTGGTAGTAGAAATTTGTGAAATTTGCCAATATATATGAAGTTTCCTCTTAGATCTTAAGAAAGAGTGATCCACCCTCACAAATGTGATGATTTCTTCATAAGGAAGTCTATTTCATTGGTGAGATGTTTGAAGATGAAAGCAGGCCATCCACAAGTGAAAGGGAAATGCTGAACTCGTTTGCTGTTGGAAAGTATATTCCTAGGTTTATTGTGTTCTAGGGAAAAAAAAAATTTAAATTGAACTTGTGTCCTAAAGCTGTAGTTTTCACTTTCAAGTTATGATCTATTTGACTCCTTTCTACCTATCTTTATTATACTATCTTACTTCACTATCACTGATTTTAGAAACCTATATTTTTTTCTTTCAGCATTTTAAATATTTCCCTCTACATTCTTCTTTGTATGGTTTCTCATGAGTCCATTATTTTCTAATCCTGTTTTTCTATGAGTGTTTGCTTCAATTTTTGGTCTTTCTGCAATTTATCTATCATATGTGTAGATTATCTTCTGCTCTAATTTGCTACTTGCCTTTTATTATTGAGGTAAGAAATTAGGGTATGGCAAAGCTAGCTGGGAAGTAGATGTGACCTGTTTATTACAAAATTCCAGGACAGATTGATCCAAAGCCCTGTACATAGGATTCTTACAAGAAGAGTAAAGTTTTTGATAGGATGGCCTAAACCTGAAATCAGTTGGGAAAGTAGGTGATACAGAAAGGATAGTCAGCTGGATGAACTGGTGCATTGCTGAAATCCAAACACTTGGGATCCTGATGCAGGAGGATCACCTCAAATTTGAGGTAAATGTGGGCTACATAGAAGTTCATAGTGTGACTCTATCTCAATAAAACCAAAAAATTTAGAAAAGAACAGTTAACCATGAGCTCTGTACTACTGTGTTCTTCCACAGTAGTTCACTATTTTTTTTTTTTGGTGGAACAGGGGATTGGACTCAGGCCTTTGTGATTGCCAGGGAAGTGCTTATTCTACTGAGCTATCTCCCTAGCCCCACTAGTTCACTGTCTTGATGTAGAGTACACTTTCTTATGTCCTAGGATAAGCTTTCATCTTTCAGTGGCCTTGAATACTTTCAGGTTATCAAAGAGAGGCAAAGAGCTATGGAGCAGAACTCCCCTTCCCCAGCCAGTATACTTCAGTTTCTGTTGTCCAGGTATCTTCCAGTTTACTTCAGTTCCTATTACAGTTCCTGTTACTTCTGTTTCCCATAAATAGCTGGTTACTGTAATGCATAGCTGGTCACTATGATGCATATTGTAAGAACCAGTCTCCAATCAGCAAGCATTGTGCATTTGTATTCCACTTTGCTACCCTGTGAAAACCTCCTTCCCTGAGCTTTCAGAGTCTGACTTCTTTGGGAGCCATCCCAGTCAGGTGAACCAGTGTAAATAAAGCTCTTCATTGCCTCTAAACCTTGTCATGTGTTGCTTCTTTCATGGCTGCAATTTGCCACAACACTAGAGGGTAGTAAAAATTAATGGCAGTGGAATAACTGAGGAAGTTTTACCATGGTACCAGGAACAGCTTCCTGGGAGTGGAGAAGGTGGTTGCCTAACCAGTGTATTTCTCAGCTGGTAAAAGGCTTATTTGTCTTCCTTATATTTATCTCCTTTTTCTTTTATTTTCTTCCTGTTTTACATCACTAATTTTCATAAAAAGCAGCTAAAGACACTGTTAGTAACTCAGTTGCAGATGATTCAGGTTCCATGTGTACAACCTAGCTGCACTTAGAAAGACTACAAATTAATGGGATTTTTGGTCCCTGCCAGTCACCCTGAAATATACCTTTTCTTCACGTTAGGAAGGCAGACATTATACACATAGATTGGTTTAACATGTCTAAGTGATCAACAAGGCCACAATAACACCATACTCCACCATTCCCAATACCTACACTCTACTAGGGCTGTTGTCAGCTATAGTAAAGTGACTTAGCTGCCTGGATTTGAAAGATGCCTTCTTCTGCATACACTTGATTTCAGAGATTCAGCTTCTCTTTTCTTTTCAGTAGCGATCATTAAGCGCAGGACAACTTAGCCAACTTACTTGGACTCTGCTACCATAAGGTTTAAGACCCCCTACCATTTTCAGAGAGGCATTAACACAAGACCTCTATTCATTCCCTGCACAAACTCTGAGTTTTACTTTGTTGTAGTATGTTGATGACCTCCTCTTGGGGCATAAAACCTAGGAGAGGTGTAAGAAAGGCACAGAGGAATTGGTTTGACACTTGTGCTGGAAGGGATGTAAGGTATACTAGAAAAAGGCACAGTTGTGCTTCACAGAGGTCAAATAACTGAGATTTCATCTATGCAAGGTGTAAAAAAGGTTGGGGACAGTTCAGAAGGTGGTGTTACAGGACATGTCTGAGCCCAAGACCCAAAGGCAATTATGGCAGTTCTTGGGACCTTCAGTGTTTTGCAGAATATATATCCCCAACTATACTATTTGGGGAAAACCCTTCTGAAACTATAAAGGGGAGAGAAAAGGAACCTCTGAACTGGGGGGAAGAACAAAAAAAACCTTCAAGTTCTAAAGGCGAAACTCCAAGAGACATTGGTATTAGGCCTTCCAGACCTAAGTAAACCATTCGCCCTCTATGCAGAAAAAGATGACAGCTGGGTTGTCAGTCCAGATTCTTTGTTCTGGAGAAAGATCAGTGGCCTATTTGTTGAAACAGCTGGATGGAGTAGCACAGGGCTAGTCCTTTTGTTTGATATCTTGTTGCAACTGCATTCCTGAGCAAGGAGACTAGCAAGCTGTCTTTGGGCCAAGAATTGTGAGTGCAGGTTCTACATACTGTGGTCACTCAGATGAATGCTAGAGGCCACCTTTGTCTCACTGATTCATAGTTGGCTCTGTGGAAATCTTCACATTAGAGTGGAAGTTTCCTACAACTTAAACCTAACCATCCTTCTGCCCCAACATGAAGGACCCCAACATGACTGTGAGGAGGCTATAAAACAAGGTTTACTCCAGTCAGCTGGACCTACCTGGATATCCCCGACAACAGAACAATTTAGAATTTTCATGAGTGGGAATAGCCATATAGATGATAATGGGGGAATGCAGGCTGGATATGTGGTTGCCACCTTTATGTAGATTGCAGAATCCCAACCTTTACCATATGAAACCCCAGCACAGAGGCCAGAATTAGTTGTGCTCACTCAAGCACTGGAGTTAGGCAAGGGAAAGAGACTATTTACACTGATTCTGCCTTCCTAACTCTGTTTGTACATGGGACCCTATATAGGAAAAGAGGCCTTCTCATAGCACAGGGTAAAGAAATCAAATACACCAAGATATTCTTCAACTGTTAAAAACAGTATGGGCTCCCAAGGAATGCTGTTGTCCATTGCAAAGGGCAACAGAAAGGGAAATTTAAGGAACAGTTGGGCAATGGCAAGACAGACCGTGAGGCCAAGA
This sequence comes from Ctenomys sociabilis, assembly GCA_004027165.1. Lineage (NCBI taxonomy): Eukaryota > Metazoa > Chordata > Mammalia > Rodentia > Ctenomyidae > Ctenomys > Ctenomys sociabilis. The sequence goes on from PVKA01011865.1 coordinate 31,388, forward strand.
CCACCAGTATAAAGCCATGCTGCTTGCCTTGATGCCCCAGGAGTCAGATGAGAATTCAAAGATGGAATAGGAAGTAGAGACTAAGGGACCAGGTGGGTGGGATAGGCTCCAGGAAGGATGTGCTGTGGTGCCTGTTCACCTTGGATTCCAGCTGGCATAGATGGCTCATGAAACCACTCATGTAGGAAAGGAAAACCTAGAAATTCTGCTTGGCCAGTATTTCTACATCCTCTGGATGACTGCCATGACTAAACATTGTTTAATATGGTGGTGTCACTTATGTCTAGCACAAGCCAAAATTTAGTCTGGGGAACCTGGCAGCAGTTCGAAGGTGGAATAAGCATCATTTGAACATATTCAGGTTGATTTCATGGAACTGCCTAAATGAATGGAGGTTTTCATTATCTTCTGGTTATGGTTTGTACCTGTTTCAACTGGTTAGAAGCTTTCCCTTGTCAGACTGAAAAGGTCCAAGAGGTAAACACAGTGGCTGTTGTCAGAAATCATTCCTTGTTATGGTTTCCCTTTGAATGTGGGGTCTGACACTGGACCTGATTTGTGGCATTTGCACTGAAGGGGTTGCACAATCATGAGAAATAAATGGAATCTGCATATGGCCTATTGCCCCCAGAGCTCAAGAAAAGTAGGGAGAATGAATAGGACACTAAAGTCAGGGCTAGGAAAGTGCTGCCTAAAAACAGCATTCACCTGAGTCCAAACTATGCCAATTATGTTTCTCTGGACTTGATTCATTCCTCATAAGAACATAGGCTTTTCCTTTTTTTTTTTTTTTTTGACTGGCACAAAACATTTATTATTTTTAATAGAAAGACATATACGGCAGGAAGATCAGAAAGAGTAACAGAGAAATTAAAATTTATCTCAAAATTCACTTTTGTCAGGAAGACATCTTCATAGACAAGAGCAGAAATACAGAAATCTTAAAAATATCATAATATGGGCTGTTTGACTTTTTTTTTCTTTTTGGTTTGGACTATTCCAGGGAGACTTAATTAGATAAATTTTAATTCGAACAGTTACAACAAGGCCCACCCTAAATGTTAGGCGAATTTGCTTTTAGAAAAATACTCATTTCATGACACATGAATTTTTCTCTCTCTCTGCCGATACAGGGTCTCCCTAAGCAGTTCAGACTCATACTGATCTCCTGTCTCAGCCGCCCTAGTGGTGGTATTACAGGCATGTGCCACCATATCCAGTTTCGGGTGGCAAAGCATTTTGTATTGAGGATGGAACTTGGGACCTTGCACTTGCCAGGCAGGTGCTTATGCCCCAGAGCTATCTCCCCAGTCCTTGAGTTTGTTTCTGGCTTTATCTCATTTCAAACAATCATTATTCAGAGGATAATTGTGTGTGTGTGTGTGTGTGTGTGTGTGTGTGTGTGTGTGTGTGAAAAACATCAAACTTAATTTAAAATTAGCAAAATATTTCTACTTATAATCACTGAATCTGTATTCATGTAGATACCACAAAGTATGTCAAGATGAACAGAATTTATAAAATTTGAAGGAAAAATCTTTTAGAATATCTAAAAATACTGGGAAATTAAAGCTAAATTCATGCTGGCAGTTTATTGTATGCTTACATTAAATAGATGGCCAGACATCAACAGAAATGTTAAAATGGTTGTTTACTAAAGGTTATTTTTGTTTGTTTGTTTGGTGCCAAGGACCAAACCCATGGCCTCCAGCTTACTAGGCAAGTATTCTGCTGCTGGCTAAATCCTCAGCCCCAAGAGTCATCATATTAATGAAATAAGAAAATCAATAGCCTCTAAGTTATATGACCCAAAATAAAATCACTGTTTTCAGATTTAATTTTCAGAAGTAAAACAGGATGCCAGGTGTCATGCCTGTAATCCCAGCACTCAGGAGGCTGAGGCAGGAAGACTGCATTGAGTTCAAAGCCAGCTTTTACTACATAGTGAGACTCTATTTCAGGCAGGCCCTTATTCCACTGAGTTATCTCCCCAGCCCAAGACTATTTCAAGAGAGGGAGATGGAGAAGGAGAGGGAGAAGACAGGAGAAAACTGACATATCATACTTGATATCTCACACCAAACCCACATGTAAGGCAACCTGAAATAGCCAATAAAACAAAAAACAAAACAAAACAAAAAAAAGTCCTTCATACTTGCTATCTCTGCTTATAAAAAACAAAGAGAAGTGGGTATACAAGTAAAGAAATAAACCCATGGTTGTCTCAGGTTCCAATATAAGCTTTTGTGTGATATAACTCTTATATTCTTAGTAAATTCCCAGTTTTTCTGGAATAGCAAATTAGCAGACATGTGCACTTCCAAAACCTTAGTAATATAATTTAGTTTGGGTTTTTGAGCCAAGATCTTGGTATGTACTCAGGCTGGCCCCAAACTCACTTTGGAGATCAGTCTGGCCTTGAACTCCAGGTGATCTTCCTGCCTCAGCCTCCCGAGTGCTGAGATTGCAGGCGTGTTCCACCATGCCTGGCTACTAATTTTGATTCTGACCCAATACTATAGTGTGAAAAGCTGTAAAGCACAATGTTTTTGGAGTCATTTAGCAATGAAAGGCTGAGGAAAAACACTGTCAAGAGACAGCTGCTTCTTCGTACAGCCCCATCAGAGCTCTTAACTCCTCACTGGTAAAGAATCTATTCTCTTTTCTGTCAACTGAGTTTCAACTCTAGAAAACTCTAACCATTGGTCCTTACCCTTTTCAAGTCAGAGAAAATGCTGTAACACTTAACATTTACTTAAATCACAGAAATTAATTGCATTAGTGTTGTGTAGATGCATTTCAAGTACTTCATAAAGGGAAAGCAGCAAGAATCTAGACTTTAAATCTCACATGGATCCCCTACTTACTATAGCATGATCCTGCTTGGATTACTCTTCACAATGAAGGTGAACAAAGGCACATAAAATACCCACTTTTTGGAAAGAGAAGGGCACTTGAAGCCTCAGGCTTGGCCAGGGAATTTTTCCAGCCAGTACAGTCGAACTTACTACGTCAGCTCCAACAATGGTAGAAAGGGGCCTTGCTCACCACTGAGCTCTGAAGAAACACATTTGCGCTCTCCTTTCATTCAAGAAGGTGAACATGTGCTATGGGACAGGGCCATCACAATTCCATGACAGAGAGAATTGCTGCCAACCCGGCTTTCCTGGGTTTATAAACGCGTTTTACCCAACTCTACTTCATGCATCTGGGAAACATCTCAAAAATAATTTTCTGTGAGTTGCGAGGCTGCAGGGACTGAGCATTTCTAGGAACACTGTGATGATCTCTGCTGGACTTTGGCATCTTTCTTTCGCTAACTGAAGGCCTTGGCTGGGCTTTAAAAGGTTGCCAGTTCTCATCTCTCAAGCCTCTCTGCAGTCTGGGTTCCTTGGTGGCCATTTGCTTTTTGAGGCTGTGATCTCAAACTGCCTCCCTCTGCCTGGAAGCTGCTGACTGTCTGGTCAGCAAACTGTTGGGTGCCGTGGACGCTGTGTGGAGCTCGTACTGGTCGTATTTCTGCTGGCTGGGCTTCCTTTGTTTTTCTTCCTCCTCCTGCAGCTGCAAAGCTAATAACCTGTCCTCTTCTTCTTGCTTATGTCTCTCAAAAAGTTGATGCTCCAAATCTATCAGTTTTTGGGTAAAATTTCTTTCTGTTTCTTCATCTGAGTAAGACTTCCTCCTTTTCTCAGAGCAGTTGGGATCCCTGGCTGCTTTGGATGCAGGCTCCTGGTGTTTTCTTTTGGAAACATCATTAATGAGCAATAGGCCAGACTCCTTATTTTCTGTCTCAACTGTGCAGTCTGCAGTCACCTGGGTCACATGGGATAGAATGCCCCCATTCCATGCTTGGTTCCTAAGCTCAGCAGAAGCTGTTTAAGAAGAGGGAGCTTTGTCTTTCGGTCCTGTATGATTTGTAACACACAGCTCTTCATCATGATTGTCTGACTTTGTCTTGATCTTGCCTTCAAGGCACTGATCTGCATCATAGGCACAGAGCCTTGGCATAGATGAGTCCACTGAAGACATTGCACTTGATTCCTGAACCTCAAGGGACACTTGTGGAGAAAGCGTTGGCATATCTTCAGCTTCCACATCTTGCCACATAAGACTCTTGGCACTGTTACTACCAACTGCTTTTGTATATCTCCAGTGGTTTTTTGTTTGTTCTTATTTTTCACTTGCAACTTGGTTGTGACTGGATCAGATTTTCTAGAATTTGAAGGAGAAGTCAAGACATTTTTGTCATGGAAATTATTAATATTAATGCTCAGCTTTCTTGCCAGCTCTTCATCATTTTTCAGTTGTTCTTGCATTTCACGTCGCCTTTTTCTGTCTCCTTTCTTCCTCTTCTTCCTCTGCCAGCAGTCTTTGCATGTATTCTTCACTAGCTTTGTTTTCTTCTTCCTCAGTGGCTCATCGCTCAGCCTCCACCTTGCTTATCTCCTCTTCATATTCTCTTCTCAGTTTCCCCGGCTGACTTTAAAAACATACTGGCTGAGGATCATCGATTTCCTCCAATTCCTACCCTGAGGCTCTCTGCTCGCACTCCGTGGGGTAGTGCTTCTGGATCAGATCCTACAACTCCATGTTAATCAGGGAATTTCTCTGTGTGTGGTACCCTGTCCATGAAGAGACCCGGTGGCGACAGAAGGGACAGTACAAGCTGGCCTTCTCCACGGTGGCGCGGAAGCATGGGTTGCACAGTGTGTGGTGGTAGGGCAGGGTCACAGGCTCCACCAGGATCTCCATGCAGATGGGGCACTGGCACTCGGATAGCGTGGGGACGGCGTCTGGAAACACAGACATCTTATATTTATTTATTTATTTATTTATTTATTTATTTATTTATTTATTTATTTATTTATTTATTTTGGCAGAACCAGGGATTGAACTCAGGACCTTGTACTTGCCAGGCAAGCACTTATTCTACTGAGCTATCTCCCCAGCCCCAACACAGCCATCTTAAATTGCTAATGAGGCCCGGCAGCCACAGCAGAAAGGGGAAAGTCTTTTGGCTAACTGCAGAGAAAACAAAGAGAGTACTGTGTCTAATGATAGAACCCACAGCATCTCAGGACTCAGACACAAGGTGCTTCAAGCACTCTGGAAGCCAAAGGCGCTGGAAGCGTTAGGTGGACAGTGACACTTGGCAAGATGACCTTCTGCACATTTTTATTTTTAAGCCAAATAATTAACGTCTTCGCAGGGGCGAAGGTGGGCACGGCGGAGCGACAGAGATGCAGCACCAAGCAGGCTCCTCCTGCTCACCGGGTGTGGTGCTCCACTTGGCTCCAGCACGACCTGGGGACTCCGTTTTGCAGTGGCTGCTGGGCAGCAACAGAACAGCTGAGTGCCGGCGTTCCCGCGCCCACCTCGAATGCGAAGAGCTCAGTGCCTCAGTACCCGGCGCTCCTTTCATGTGATTTTGTATGCCAGCACTCTTTCCATCCTAAAGGATGGTGCCAGGGATATGGCTCTAAAGGATTGGAAGATTGGAGATTGGTTCTTACAATAGGCTCACCCAATAAGAGTAGTGAGGAAATCGTCCCTAGAAAGAACTGAGCTAGGAAAGTTCTCTCAAAAGATAGCTTCTTGAACATTAGAGAGAAACCCCACTTACATTTTTAGGCCCTTAGACCCCTTCTCTCCTGGGGACAAGGTTGGGGAAGAGATTGACGTTAGGAAAGCCTTGAGCCAAGGTGGAAGGGGTCACTAAGTCATTCTACTGGCACATGGTCTGATTCGAAGGAAGCCCCCCGAGGATCCACCACAGTGAATCTGGTGATAACTCCAGAGTTGAGATGCTACAGAGAGCTCTACAATGACAATAAGATTATCTTGACCCGGAGGAGAACCTCATCAAATCAAACAATGCAGATTATATTTTTGATAATATCTTTTTTATTTATTTATTTATTTTTTATTTTGTTGAAATACAAATATCAATGAGACAGTTTTAAGACACCTTAACAGGATGGATTCGATAAATTAATACATTGCGAGCTGTTTTTGTATCGTACAAGGTGCATACATGATATTATACTTACAGACATTATTATAGCAGATGTCTCTTATCAGTAAATTAAGAGAGTGTAGCTGTTTATGTATCTTATTTTTATACGTGAATTACATCAAAGATTCAATAATTAATACTTTCTACCTTGTATTTTCCTAGTGGTTGTCCATAGTACTAGAAGCCAACATAATATCCTGTCCAACCACCATTAGTGCAAATCTTGCCTCTCATAGAATTATGTAGAAGCACAGCGTATCTAGCCCAACTGTACTGTCCATACATACACATCATGATTCTTCCTTTCTATACCCCTTCCTTTGTCTACAGCTGTCAAAGATGGGCACTCCATTGTCATTCAACCAATTTAGGAGCCTGCACTCGACGACACAATTGAACACAGTCCAGCATTCCACAATAATAGTGAGTTATCTGAAAAAGTTGTTGACCATAGCCATTTACAGCTCAACTTATTATTATGGCCCCACGTTGTATACCTCATTTTTATTCTTTTCTACTAGATGGTTAAGACCTAGATAGGGTAAGACCTATATACCAAAACATGTAGTTTTTGTTTCTGATGAGGCCAGTGAAGAGCCCTCAGCGTTTATCTTGTAATCCTGTACCTTATTCTGTAGATCCTTTGTCTGTGTCATCCATGTGGATGAGTCACGGCCAATGCTTGACCAGTTTGCTCTCTGTGAGAGCCTGAGAGAAAGTTTTCTCTCCATGTGACTCTCCCCAGGCACAAAAGAGGCAACATTCCTGCTCTAGTTACACCAGAGGCAGACTAGTCTATGCACAGTCGAAGCCTGAGAATACTGTTCTTAGAAGGATTCCTTTGTTTGACATTGTTTTGTAATGAAATGTCACTTCTTGTCTTTAACCACTTGCCAAACAGAATCCCCTCTACAAATAGTAAATACTCCACCCTTCTACACTCTTGGGACATACAAATCCATGCAATCATTGTATCCTAGATTCCCAATATGGGAGACCACTAAGCTACACTTTCCTGAGAAATGAAGCCCATTGCTTCAATCTTCTGACCTCTCCTTCAAAAACCCATTTACTGAGATGTACAGAGCTAGCTATATTGAAATGGATGTTGCTTGGTTTGGCTAAAAAGTTGTGATTGAGTCTGGCTGAGATGCCAGCTTGTGTCACTGCACTACAGGGTGAAAACTGTCCCTTTGCTGATGGCTGGAATAAGGGCTCCAGCAAGTCTATGAAATTCCAGGACAAAGACATCTCAGCTGAGGCAGTGGGACTCAGCATTATTCCTATCTGGAAGTAAGCCTCAAGATAGTTGTTGTATTGCTAAATGGAGATCTTTGTGACTGGTGCAAAATTGTTATTTCTTCTTACAGCCATGCCTCAAAGTTTCTTTCCACTAGCACTCTGACACAACCTTCACACTCACCTCCCTAATTGAAACTGATAAAAGCCACAAGCATTTGGACACATGGCCTTTTGTTCCACAGAGAACATTGTTATCACAGAGCTCTTTAACTGCAGAATATTCTCTCCTTGTCTTTCTTTTGCATCCATCGCCACATCGGAGGCCCAAACCCTCCTAAAGGGTTTCAGTATCCCAGGAACCAGAATGGAAAAGTGGCAAAGATTTCAGACGTTGAATAGATTTTGACCCAAATTTGGTGATTCATATATCAAAAAACATACATATGCCCTGACAGTCACTAGCTTCTGAGTTTTCCATTCCTTTAATGAGAAAATGTTTCAAGCTATGCTGTAAACCCTCCTTGCAACTCAAAACCTCCTTATGGGACTAAGAAAAAATATAACACACTTCCTGAATGTCACTTATTACTAAGTGGGGGTGGACCTGATTTGAAACCTATGGCCCTGAGATGCCAGAGAATGGGACTGGACTGAGTATAAAGCCTTCAAATTAGAAAAGAAAATTAAAAGTAAAACCATGCAACCATCTATACAGGGAAGCAACCAAGGGTCCTGAAAGCCAGCATCATTGGGAGTCAATGCCTCACCTAAACAAAGTAAAGGTTTCATATCCAGGCAGGAAAGCTGACATGTCTGGGACAAATATTCTGTAATGAGGCCAAAGGGAAGAAGAATGGGGGAAGAATGAAACTGAAGTCAACCGCTTAACCCAGTTCCCAGACTTGAGCCCCAGATGGGAAAATATTATTGTGTCCATTTATTGGTCAGCTCCAAAGGACATATTGGACATGTGAAAATAGAACATATGATCACTCTCAACAAATTGGGTGGGAAGTTACATCTTAGGCAGTACTATTGGGTTACACTGTATACATTTGCTCTCATAAATAAGGAGTACAACAAGAGATAATTGGAAAGATGATGAATGGCCACCCAATAGAATAATCCAACTCTATTGGTGTAGGGAGATGAAACTCCCAACCTGAAAGGTGCCTGGGCTGAGTTCATGTTCTGTAAAACTAAAGAATGAATTTTGGAAACAATAGAAGTTAAGAACAGAATATATTTGTTGGGGGAAAGAAAGCTTCTGTCCAAGAGAGGGACATCAGGGCTCAGTAGAATAAGTGCTTCCCTGGCAAGAGCATGGTTCTGAGTTCAATCTCCGGTTCCACTAAAAAAAAAAAAAAAAAAAAAAAAAAAAAAAAAAAAAAAAAAAAAAAAAAAAAAAAAAAAAAAAAAAAAAAAAAAAAAAAAAAAAAAAAAAGCAAGAGAGGGACATAAGGGAACCCAAGTGGGCTGTCAAAGAATCTGTCTTTTCATTTTTTTTCAACTGACCATTACACAATTAGGCTGTGTTATTAATTCAGAAGTACTTAATCCCAAAGAGTCTTACAAAACACATTACAAATGATAGCGTGAAAAAAATCTTGCACAGTAACACAAAAGTTCAGCTCTGCAATGTACCCTTAAATTCACAGGACATTGGTTCTTTGATATCTCATGTTTCCAAATAATGACACAAACAGCTATATACTCATGCAGCATCACAGAAGGAACATTCGTGATGTAGCAGAGGTAAACTCTTGAAATTTACCTGATTCCACACCAACCAGGAAACCTCTGCCCAGCATAAAGACAAGTTCCATTTTTAAAACCACGCTCACCTAGTGTTGCGTGTGGCCTTTATCTGTACCTGGTGGTACATCTGTATACTATTATCTCAGCTATGAAAAAGGTCTTGTTCAATTTTTCCCAGTTTTGTTTCTGCAACATTAGAACATCACATTTTAACTATGCAGAGTTTAGGGATTTATTTTCAGTCTGCACAAGATTAAAGTTCAAAGCAAATATTATAAAGTAATGATTCTTGATGTTACATGCTTCATATGATCCATCTCAAACCAGAGAGAATTACATTGTTGAGTCACAGTTCCAAGACACAAAGATGAACAGCTAAAACATCTTACAAACGCATCAAGCTTATGAAGTTTCAAACAAAACTTGGATTTTCTGTACATACTCCTGTCAGTGAAGTTAATTCCTGTACACCACTTCTCCTGCAAACTGATCTATTTTCTTTTATTTGACCTAGATCAGTTGCGAGACCTAGAGAAGGATTGGGACGGCTTATGATTTCTCTCCCTAGACAGTGATCTCTCTGTTCTCCTAGCTCTAGAAAGAGACCTGCCCCCACTATGAGAGAAACTTCTCCTTTGAGGAGATCTGTGGCAAGGTGGAAGACTCCTCCTATGATAATCATCTCAAGGGCAAGGACCCCAAGAAGGAGGAGGGCCACGATTTTGACTTCTCTTTTCACCATTGGATAGTTCCACTCTGACACGGCAGCACATAATGTTCTTCCATCTAGCACTGGAACAGCATCCGCTGCATCTCCAGGATCCTCGAATTCAACGAAAGCAAAGCCAGGAGAGTTTCTAGCAACCTGCACACTCAGCAGTGGTCCACAAAAGCTGAAAGCCTGGGCCAGTTTAGTTTTGTTGCCATTGTTGCCAAGATTCCATACATAAACTTTACAGTCCAGTGGGCAGGAATAATGATGCATCTCGAGATCTGGGCTTAGAAATGCCGTGGTTCAAAATCATACGCACCCAATGGATCTTCTCACTCCCCTCCAGCTCAACTCCACTACACACACTCAGTTACCGGCATCCACAAAATGACCGGAATTTGTCTTTTTAAAGGGATTATTATAGAGCAAACCGTAGATGAGGTGGGTCTAAGATGGAAAACATGGGAACTTTCACATGAGATGGGACAAAACTATGGTCAACCAATGAGATTAGAAGCACAATTGCCCAGATAAATTTGATTAAATCGAGATCAAATGGGGAAGCAAGAGGGCATGAATATAGAATAGGGGCTTTTGGGGGGATGGGTTAGTGACTCTTTTTTTTTTTTAAGATGATAGAGACGTATTTAGAATATCAATCCCAGATGCTTATCTTTAGAGAGGTATGCATTTGTTTGGTCTTCTGTCTTGAGATCCTGCCTATAATGGGAGTGTCTGTCTCTGTTTCTCCCACTGTCTCTAGGCATCTTGTCTTTCATACTGGCTCCTTCAGATGGCCCAGCCCTGTCTGGCTGCCTGTAATATTTCTAACTCAACTGCTTACAGCACAATAGGCCTGCCCCTTGGGCTGAGAATGAAATATGGGGATATTGACCTCCCATTTATATGTTAAATAAAATAATTAAACTACAAGCTGTACTAGAAATTAAAACTAATGAAACTGCTTGTGCACTAAATCTCTTAGCTAACCAATAGACACAAATTAGAAATGCAGTGTATCAAAATAATTAGCACTAGGTTACCTACAAGCTAAAGAAGGAGGAGTTATCTGGAAATTACATTTAACCAATTGTCTTCAAATAGATGCTCAAAGACGAATGATAAAAGAAATCACTGAAGAAGATTCAAGAGTTAGCCCATGTACAAGTCCACACTTGGAAAAGTTAGAATTTGAAAGGAAAGTTCAGAGGATTCCAAGTTCTCAGTTTTAGGTGTATTTTTTCAGTATGTTTACAACTTTGGTGGGAAGATTCGCTGCTCTCATGGGAATCTATTTGATTTCCCCTGGTCTGCTACTGATAGCAATGTGTGTCTTGAACTCTAAAAAATACCACATATCAGAAAACAACTTCTCATATTATGTGGGCAAAAGTGTATCAATCTGTGGAAGAATATGTAAACATGACTATTGATAAAATGAAGCACAATGAGGAGAAATGATATAAATAGTGAAGTTCTTCAACAGTCTTAAAGGGGGAAATGAGAGAGGAGACTACTTCCTGGGATAAAGCTGGACAACTATGGGTTAAATGTATAGCTAAGATGCTTTGGGAAATTGATATAGTTGAGCTCCCAGAAGAGACTGATGGCTTTAACCCCCACTATGTATTGGTTCAGCTATGGAGCATAGCAGCCTTGGAAAGGACTGGTGAAGCTTCTGCCTCCTTGATCACTATTAATCAATGTTTTGCTTCTGTAGCTTTGCTTTCTGCTGATTCAATGGAAAATTGCCCCATAGGATAGAAACAATATAAAAGTAGAAACAGGGCTTTGTTCTGGGGTCTCAGGTGGACACTAATCACTAAGGAGTGCCTGCAATAAATTGCCCTTTCTTTTATTCCTAGTATGAGTGGCTGTATTTGGGATTCCCTGAAATGTCCTGCCTCAAAGTGTTTCAAGTCAAAGCTATATGGACAGTCTCAACAGGTATATATGTAAAATTGGTGCCAGAAAGACTTCAGGTCCAGTCTTATATTCCTTTATGACCTGTGATTATTGTTTGCAGAGTGAACATCCTTTCCCATAATGGGCTGTCTGTTTGTAACAGTACGAAATTTTATCCCAGGTCACTCTCAGGCTAGTCCTGATACTTGTAAGTGATTGAGTCTCATAAGGGATATTGGGGACTCAATCAATTCTTTTTCTACATGGGACACCATCTGAAGTACCAGAAAACTAGTTGTCTTTCTTTCTATAAGGTCTGAAGATGAGCCTTGAGAAACAAAATAAACAGCACACCATAGATCCCACTGACCTCACCAACCTCTCCATTGAGTTGTATTCTTTTTTTATCCAGAGCTGGGGATTGAACTCAGGCCCTTGCACTTGCCAGGCAAGCACTTATTCTACTGAGCCATCTCCCCAGTCCTGAGCTGTATTCTCCAGCATGGAGAAAGGTTTAATCCTGCCAATCTGAAAAAGGGATGACTTTTCTAGTATTAAAATAGGGTTTGGCTCTCATGTGAAATGGAGAATGGCAAGAGATGATGGGTACAGTGTGGAATTTTAAATTATGATAGTATTTTTTCAGTTAGCCTCTGAAAAAGCAAGGAAGATAATGTGAACTTCTTTATAAAAGTTTCCCTTGAGGCTTTTGTGACCCTTTATCTGTGGAAAGGATAAAGACCAAAACACTTAAGGAGTTTCCTAAAGGAAAAAATTATGTATCTTTGATATGTACTCAGACTCCCACCTGTCACTCAGGGTGATATGGATCTATCCCACCTATTTCCATCAGAGGCTAGCATTCTAGAGAACTAATACTTTAATATATTATTCAGTTGCTGGACATGACTTTTCCTGTTTTCTTTTTTCTTTTTTTTTAGCCAAACTGGGGATTGAATTCAGACCCTTGCACTTGCCAGGGAAGCATTTATTCTACTGAGTGATCTCCCTAGCCCCAAGCCTTGCCTGTTTTCAACAAACAGAATCTAGATGAGGATGAAAGAAGGGTAACTTCACTTTTTTGAAAATTCTCTTATATATCTGGCGCCACAGCCAGGAGTCAAGAAAAGCTCTAGTCACCTGCAAGAAGGCACAGGGGCAGGGGCGGGTTGGTGGGGGGTGTTCATCCCTGAGTCTTCTGTGCTGGCCCACTACTGGGGTGTGCTGAAATGGCAACTGAGGGTGGGCACAGTGGTGTGCACCTGAAATCCCAGCATTTGGGAGGCTGTGAACAGGAGAATCACTACAAGTTTGGTCTAATAATGAGACCTTGAAGACCCTGTAGACCTTTCCCTAAAATACAAAAAGAAAAAAAGAAAAGCCCTAGTCAAAGCTTCTTTGCTCTGACATGTCAATTGAAAGGTCAAATGTTCAAACATGAGTTTCACTTTTTTAAAAATTTTTTTAGTCTTTCAGAGACACGGATTTACTGTGAAGTTCAGGCTGGCCTTCATTTCACTTTGTAGCCCAGGTTGGCTTTGAACCCACAGCAATCCTCCTATCTTAAACTCCACATCTGGACTCACCATAAATTCTTAAATTATCTCACATTATCCTACTCCCTCACTGTTAAGATATTTACTAGCAGCATTGGGGGTAATTCTTCAATTTTAGCAAAGCATACTTTTGTTGTTAGGACTATGCCAGGGCATGCTTCCAGACTCTCCTATAGTTACCATGAATATTTGTACTATTCTTATCTACTCTTACAGATTTTTTGTTTGTTTGTTTGCAGAACCGGGGATTGAACTCAGGGAAGCATTTATTCCACTGAGCCATCTCCCCGGCCCCTGAATATTTGTATTACACGTAATCTGCCATACTGATACCCACAGGCTCAGAGGATTGCCACTTTTTTTCATAAAATATCAGAATTTTATTGCTTCAAGAATACAACATATGCAATCACAAAAATATGAAAATGAAAAGTCACTAGGTTCAAACACAATACTTTATCAGATACAGCAAAATATTAACCTGACCTCTGCTTAGAAAGAAAAAGTTATGGAAATCTGTACAAGTTATTTACTTGAGAAATAGGTACATGTAAAGTAAAAAGTATAGGGATGTTATAGAACAAATTAGTAAAGCCAACAGTTATTATTTCCCTGGACTAGACTACCTTGGGTATTTTAACTTTTAAAAGTATTTCTTCTATTTTTTTTTTATTCCTTCCATTTTGTCCAAATGCACTTCACGGGTATAATATCCATGAAGTAACTTCAACTGAAAAAGTTCATCAAAATTAACCTTCTTATGTGAGTGAAGTATATTTCATAAATATATAATATTCTCCTTTTTCTAATACTGTAAAATGTAATCATCAGCATATCTAATACTTGTATAAATTTTACTTATCTAGTTCTACAATTAAAATTGGAATCCTTGCAACGAGGATCTATCTTGGTGATTGGGGAATATAGAAAATTAATGATTTGGCAATTGACATAGGAATTCAATTACTTCATATTATCCTAGTTGGCTTTTACTTTCTGTTCCCCAAAGGAAAACAATATGCAATTTCTCCATACACTGGATTCCCATAACAATAAATACAGTTCTTTGTCTGTTGGAACCAAATTAAAAGCTTCTCCTAGGGTTGGATCAAATAGCTCAGCAGATTAAAACACCTGCAAGGATACCGCCCACGCCCGCCCAGCCCCAGAGACCAGCCTGAGACAGCGTGGCTGACTTTGCCATCTTCCTGGATCCCACCCATGCCACCCAGCCCAAGAGACCAGCCTGAGACAGCGGCTGACTCCACCGGCCTCCAGGATCCCGCCCCAAGCTCTCCCAGTGAGTGGGAATTTGCATGACTCACCAGGGTTTCCAGATCAGTGAGTGTGTGGTGAGTCTGAAGGAGAGCCTTTGGCTTCTTCCCACTCATGCTACCCGGATCCCCACCCTGAAGCCCTCCAACCCAGTGAACAGCCTGAAACATCCTCGGATCACCTGCCCTAAAGTCCGCTGAGCGAGTGGGAATTCACCCGACTACCTGGGCATCAAAGTTCAGAGAGTGTAGAACTCTAGACCCACCGTGCCAGAGAGACATTTCCCAGGGATTCCCTGCCCCCCCACCCCCCCACCCCCACGGCCTGAGACCCAGAGCATCTCAGCTGGTGAGAGCTCCAAGTCTACTTCACCAGAGAAACATTTCCGAGCGATTGCCAGTACCACCTCACAGCGCCAGACCCAGTGCAGGTCGGCCTGGAGCGAGAACTCCAAACCTGCCACGCTGGAGGGACTTTTCTCACCAATCCCCGGTCCCACCCCATGGCCGGAAACCCAGCGCAGCCAGGCCTGTGACTGAGGGTTCCAGGCCCGCTGCACTGGAGGGACCTTTCCCAGCTATCTCGGGTTGCGGCCTGTAGACCTGGACCCAGCACAGGCTGGCTAACCCAGGTACAGCCTACCTGGTGAATAAGATCATCCACTATCCTCTTGGGAGCCCAGCAGACCCACCAAAGCCCAGGCCTGCCCACCTAGAGAACGACCTGCCTGACACAGGAGGGCTGACTCCGGCAATTTTCCAGATCCTCACCCCAAAGCCAGCCAAGACAGTGGGAATTTTCATTACCTGCTCTGCATCACAGTTCGGTTCATGCTCGTCTGACAAGGAACCAACAGGGGAACCACAGGAGTTACACCAAAATGGAACTAAACACAACAGCTAGATCCAGGATAGGCATACCTGGATAATCTCAAACTTAACAGACTGGCACCTGAATCTCATAACAAGCTAAGGTTATAGCTGCACCAAAGATCTACACCAAAGGTCAAAGGTCAGTGCTATACAAAATGACAAAGACAAGGGAAAATATGCAATCCCAGACCTCGAGTCCACCAGTAAGGGCAGAGGACACTAGGTCAGCTGCAATGAATAAATTAACAGATACAGCAGCAAAGGAACAACAGCAGAAAAGTATTGAGGAAATAAAATGAGAAGTGATTCCCCAAATTAAAAAAGAAATATCTGAATACATAGTATCTGAAATAAAGAATGAATTCCAGAAACATTGGGTGGAAAAACAATGTTCACCCAAAATTACTGCAGAGAGCACTATTCCAGCTGAAACGTATGAATTAACTGCATGTGAAGCAAAGACACAACAGCAGAAAGGTCATAAAGAACTCAAAGCAGAAATAAGTTCTGAAATCAAAAAAGAATTTCTGAAAAAAAAAAGAATTCTTTCAAATCATAGCATCTGAAATACAGAAACAAGTCCAGAAACGTACACAGGAAACCCAACATGGAAGAAACACTGCAGAAAAAGAATTAATAACCACCTTTAAAGAAGAAATGGATAAAAATACTGAGGAGATGAGAAATATGATGGATTGCTTGAATGAGCAATACAGAAAAGAAATAGAACACATGAAACACAGTCAAAGAGACATAGAAGAATTAAAAATGTCAATCACGAGTCTACAAAACCTTTTGAGTGAAAGCGAAGACAGAGTTTCAGATCTTGAAGATGCTGGTGTGGATAGTGGAAAGGTGAGAAAGGATCTCTTAAAAACAACAAGAATGCAGGAAAAAATAATCCATTACCTGCAAGATGACAGAAGGATGAATAATGTGAGAATAATTGGTATCAATGAGAATGAAGGAGTCAATACAAATGACATAAAAAGAATTTGGGGAGAAGTAATCGCAGATAAATTCCCAAATATGAGGAAACAATCTAACATTCAGCTCACCGAAGCATACAAAACTCCAAATGACTTCAACCCAAGTAGAAACAAACCGAGACATATTAAGATCCCAGAAATCCAACACAAAAATAATGTACTGAAAGCTACTAGAGAAAAGAAGCAGCTCACATTCAAAGGAAAACCCATCAGAATTACAGCCGACTTCTCTACACAAATAATGAAGGCAAGGAGAGCATGGAGGAGAGTTCTTTAAGTCCTATACGAGAACAAATTCCAGACAAGATTATTATACCCTGCAAAACTCTCTTTCAAGTTTGATGGAGAAGTGAAATACTTCCACGACAAAGAACGACTAAAGAATTTCATGATGACAAAGCCATCCCTCCACAGGCTGCTGAAAGATGTTCTAGAGAGAGACCACAATGACCACAACTCTATGAATGAGAATGGAAGGAATCCACTAAACAGGACAGACAATTAAACACAGGTTACAAAGGAGTAAACAACACCAGGTAAATATCATGACAAACATAAGTCAGAACATTTCCATTATAATCATCAATGGAAATGGACTCAATTCTCCAATTAAGGAAAATAGACTGGCACAGTGGATTAGGAAATAAAATCCAACAATATGCTGTATAAAAGAAACACACTTTACTCAAAAGGACATTCATTGGCTCAAAGTCAAAGGATGGAAAATAATACTACATGCCCCAGCACCTCAGAAAAAAGCAGGAGTAGCAACTTTGTGATCAAACAGTCTCAACTTCAAACCAAGAATGGTCAAACGACACAAAGTAGGCCACTATATATTAGTCAGGGGAAAAATTCAAGACCAAGAGGTAACACTCATAAATATCTATGCACCGAACACAGGAGCACCCAACTTTGTAAGACAAATCTTAACGGACATGAAAAACTTAATGTCCAAGCACACTCTTAACAGGAGACCTTAACACCCTCTTATCTCAGAAAGATAGATCAACCAGACAAAAAATTAGCAAGGAAGTAGGAGAACTGAAATAGAGCTTGGAACAAATGGACCTGGTGGACATATACAGAGTGTTCCACCCAACAAGAGCTAAATACACATTTTTTTCAGCTGCACACGGGTCATTTTCCAAAATAGACCACATACTAGTTCACAGGTCATGCAAGAAAATAGAAATTATTCCATGCATATTATCTCACCACAGTGCAATGAAACTGGAAATAAATGACAAAAGAAACCAGAAAAGCCTGCTAAATTCATGGAAACTAAACAACACCCTTCTCAGCAATCAATAGGTCACAGAAGAAATTAAACAAGAAATTCAAAAATTTCTACAATTCAATGAAAATTCAAGTAAAACTTACCGGAATTTGTGGGACGTGATAAAAGCAGTTCTTAACAGGGAAAATCATAGCTATGAACTCACACATTAGGAAAACAGAAAGGGAACAAATTAGCACCCTAATGTTGCACCTCAGACAATTGGAAAAAGAAGAGCAAACAAAACCCAGAGTGCAAAGACAGGAAGAAATCATAAAGATCAGAGCAGAAGTTAACTCAATTGAGATGAAAAAAACAGTTCAAAGAATCCACAAATCAAAAAGTTGGTTCTTTGGAAAAGTAAATAAAGTTGATAAGCCTCTAGCCAACCTCATCAAAAAGAGGCAAGAGAAACTTCAAATATGTGCAATAAGGAATGAAAAGGGTGAAATCACCATAGACCCAGTGGAAATTCAGAAGATTATCAATAGTTACTTCCAGAATCATTATGCTCACAGAATAGAAGACACAGAAGAAATGGACAGATTCCTCGAAAGGTGCAAATTAGCAAAACTAAATCAAGAAGATATAACAACACTCAATAAACCAATAACAGCCCATGAAAAATGAAACATAATAAAAAGCCTACAGACAAAGAAAAGTGCAGGTCCTGATGGATTCCCAGCTGAATTCTACAATAAATTTATAGAAGATATAATCCCCACACTCCACAAACTCTTCAATGAATTTGAAAAGGAAACAGTCCTCCCAAAATCATTTCTGGAGGCAAGCTTAATACTTATTCCAAAACCAGGAAAAGACACAACCAAAAAGGAGAACTACAGGCCAATCTCCCTTATGAACATAGATGCAAAAATACTCAACAAAATAATGGCAAGTAGAGTGCAGCAAATCATCAAGAAGATCATACACCATGACCAGGAATGCAAGAATGGTTAAATACTTCAAAATCTATAAACGTAATACACTATATTATTAGACAGAAATCTAAAAACCACATGGTCATCTCAATTGATGCAGAGAAAGATTTTGACAAAGTCCAACACTCATTCATGTTCAAGGTCCTACAGAAAATTGGAATAGATGGACTCTATCTTCACTTCATAAAAGCTATCTATGACAATGCAAAACTCATATAATCCTACATGGGGAAAAACTGAAATCTTTTACTCTTAAATCAGGTACAAGACAAGGATGTCCCCTATCACCCCTATTCAATAGAAAAGAGGGAGAAATAAAGGGAATATGAATACATAACGAAGTTAAATCATCACTATTTGCAGATGACATGATACTTTACTTGGAAGGCCCCAAAAATTCCACCAAGAAACCACTGGAAATGATAGGGAAATTCAGTAGCATAGCAGGATACAAAATCAGTACGCAAAAGTCAGTAGCATTCCTCTACTCAGATAACAAGCACACTGAAAGGAAAACATTAGAATTAATACCTTTTACAATAGCACCATGGAAAATGAAATACCTTGGGATTCACTTAACCAAGGAAGTCAAAGATCTTTTCATGGAAAATTACAACACCCTAAGAAAAGAGATTATAGAGGATTTCAGAAAATGGAAAGATATTCCATGCTCTTGGACAAGAAGAACAAACATCGTGAAGTTGGCCATACATCCAAAATTGCTGTACAGATTTTATACAATCCCTATCAAACTGCCACCAACATACCTCCCAGATATTGAGAAATCATTCCTAAAATTTATTTGGAACCACAAACAACCTAGAATAGCAAAGGCAATCTTGGCTAATAAAGACAAGGCAGGAGGCATCACAATTCCTGATTTGAAATTACTCTACAAAGGCACTGTGGTAAAATCAACATGCTATTGGCAACAAAATAGACCTGAGGATCAATGGTATGGAGTAGAAGGTGCAGAAGCATCTACGAAAAGACTCAGCCATCTGATCTTCAACAAAGGGGCCAATCATACTTACTGGCAGAAGGATAGCCTCTTTAACAAATGGTGCTGGAAAATATGGCTTTCTACATGCCGAAAACTAAAACTTGACCCAGCCCTATCACCATGCACTAAGTTAAAGTCAAAATGGATTAAAGATCTAAACATTAAAACAGAAATACTCAATCTCCTGGAAGAGAAAGTAGGAGGAACTCTTAAAGACATAATGTCAGGTAAAGAGTTCATGAACAAACATATATTCGCACGGGAAGCATCAACAACTGGGATCAACTCTTCTTGAGGAGCTTCTGCACTTCAAAGGAAATTGTCAACAGAGTGAAAAGACAACCCTCAAATTTTGAAATAATCCTACCTAATAAGCAATCAGACAGAGGCTTGCTGTCTAGAATATATAAAGAATAAGATATAACAGCGCCCTCAACTTTATTTATTTATTTTATTTATTTATTTATTTATTGTCTTTTTTTTGAGACAGGGTCTCACTATGCAATTCAGGCTGGCCTTAAGCTCACTTTGTAGCTCAGGCTGGTCTTGAACTGACAACAATCCTCCTGCTTCAGCCTCCTGAGTGCTGGGATTACAGACATGTGCCACCATGCCCGGCTGAGGGCCCTCAACTTTAAAGACCCAATTCAGAAATTAGCATATGAGATGAATACATACTTCTCAGAGGATGAAATTAAAGAAGCAAATAAATATATGAAAAAATGCTCCACAATCGCTAGTCATCTGGGAAATGCCAATAAAAACAACACTGAGTTACCTTCTCACTCCAGAAAGAATGGCTATCACGAGGAAATCAATCAAGAACAAATGTTGGAGAGGTTGTGGGGAAAAGGGAACACTTCTCCACTGCTGGTGGGAATGTGGACTGGTACAACCATTGTGGAGGTCAGTGTGGAGACTCCTGAAAAGAGTAGGCCTAGAAATCCCATTCAAACCAGCTATCCCCCTACTTGGAATTTTCCCAGAGGAATTGAAAACACAGTGTCATAGTGACATATGTATACCTATGTTTATAGCAGCACAATTTGTGATAGCAAAATCTTGGAAACAACCAAGATGTCCACCACATGATGAATGGTTGCAAAAGATGTGGTATTTCTATATAATGGAGTATTACTCAGCTATTAAGAATGATAAGTTTGGAGCATTTATATTGAAGTGGATCCCACTTGAACATATACTCATCAATGAAATGAACCAGACACACCTGTGTAAATATCATAGAGTTTCCCTAGTATAAGCAGTGAAAAGAAGAAATACAAATGGAATTGTACAACAACTAAGATCAATTGAGTCAGATAAAGCAAAGTGAATGGCAAACACTGCAGGATACTAATCAGCTTTTCTTCTGGATGGTTAAAAACTTAAGTTCACAGATCAGAATTAGAGAAATAGAAGAGCCGCAAGGCCAGCCAACATTTTGGCCCTAGCCTTTCAAGATCAGTGAAGACAGGACATAGGAGAACCTGTACTGCAACATCATGAAACTCAAGTGAGCTCCAAATTTTCTGAACAAGGAGATTATGGAGCCACAGAGGAAAGAAACTGATGTTCTATAGTGTGCCTGGGGAGAGTCACATGAAAAGAAAACTTTCTCTCAGGCTCTCACAGAGAGAAAACTGGTCAAGCATTGGCCATGACTCATCCACATGGATGACACAGACAAAGGATCTACAGAGTAAGGTACAGGACTACAAGATAAACCATGAGGGGACTTCACTGACCTCATAGGAAATAAAAGTACGTGTGCTGCTATATAGGTCTTGCTCTATCTAGGTTTTAACCATCCAGAAGAAAAGTTTAAAAATGAAATATATACCACAGGGCCATAAAAATAAGTGGAGCTGTAAATGGCTATGGTTGACACCTTCTTCAGATACGTCACTTTTGTTTTGGAATGCTGGACTGTGTTGAACTGTGTCATTGAGTTCAGGCACCTAAATTAGTTGAATGACAATGGAGTGCCCATCTTTGACAGCTGTAGACAAAGGAAGGGGTATAGAAAGGTAGAATCATGATGTGTGTGTATAAACTGTACAGTTGGGCTAAATATGCTGTGCTTCTACATAATTCTATGAGAGGCAAGATTTGCTCTAATGGTGGTTGGGCAGGATACTATGTCTGCTTTTAGTACTATGGACAACCTGTAGGAGAAGAACAAGGTAGAAAGTATTAATTATTGAATCTTTGATGTTATTCACATATAAAAAATAAGATATGCAAACAGCTATACTCTCTTAATTTACTGTAAAGAGACATATGCTATAATAATGTCTGTAAGTATAATGTCATGTATACATCTTCTATGATGCCAAAACATTATGAAAACTGTCTACAATGTATCAATTTATCAAATCTATCTTGTCAGGGTATCTTAAAACTGTCTCATTGATATTTGTACTTCAATAAAATAAAAATTAAAAATATTTTTTAAAAAAGTGTAAACTCACACTACTAATGGGAAACTCACTGTATACAAGTTCTACGTTTGTGCTAGATTATGCCATAGAACTATAGGTCTTATTACTATGATTAAAGGTGCCAAATTTATAGTTACCACAATTTGTCAGCTTCTAGGTTTTTCTTGATTCTAGTAATATTGCTAACTGTACTGCTTTAGCCAGGATGTCATACCCATTTTGATCTGGGAAGCCTGTTGAGTCATGCAAATTCCCACTCCCTGGGAGACCTTGAGGCAGGATCCAGGAGGCTGCTGGAGTCAGCCGTTGTCTCAGGCCAGTCTCTGGGGCTGGTGAGTTTACTCTTAAGGGCTGTGATTAAGTGGGATAAGGGAAAATAAAGCAATAAATGTAGACAAAAATATTACAAGCAACACTGATGTACAAAGAAGGTCACCTAAGTTTTGGGAAACTGGAGAAGAAGACAGGAGAGACAGAAAGAAAAATAAAGCAAAAGAGCATCAAAGTGTACCAAGAAAACTAAAAACGGTGTTCATTCTCATAAAAAAGTCACAAAAGCCAATCAAAGAAAGAGAAAAAAATAACTAAAAGAAAGAAAACAACCAAGAAAAATTAATACCAAAAAATTCTCTGATCACAAGTCCTGTGGCAGAACCCAAATCTGTTATGGGTAACCACACAGGTCTGTGGTAGGACTGAGGTAGTGTATGGGGCAATCACAGAAGCCTGTGTTACGGATACAGGAGTGCATCAGATCTACTGTTTTAGCTCTACAGACTTACAGGTTGATCATTGTGGGAGCTAGAACATGAGTCTTCAGTCAAAAACACAGTAGTGTCTCACTATTTCACAGTTTGGCCTTTATGGACTCATTGTTTCATGAGTTTTCAAAAAATGTTAATCAAAATTATTTATCAAGGATTTTTTGCTATATCGAGGGATTTTGCTGTACTGTATAGTATATGTATGTTGTTAATATAACATAGGTTTATGAGTTCAGAAAATGGTTACTAACATTAGAAGTGTTGTTAAAGGCGTGGGAAAGGTTTATAAGAGTGCGGGCAAGATTTATAAAGCCTTAAAATATTTATAAACACTAAAGTAAGTATAATGTTGATACTTTTCTGATTTTCACTTATCACGGGTTTGTCTGGATTTTAACATCTGTATTTTAGATGTCTTTTGGAGACCCACACATGTCTCCTTACCTTGCATGTCTCCATAGTCATCACTCACCCAGTTGCTGTGGGATTTCACCACTGTAAACCCTAAGACAGACATTCCACATCTACTCCAAGTCCCACTTCAGTTAGCCCCTCCTGGCCCTTGGACAGCCTTCATGCTCAACTCCACTGGCATATCCTCTCTCCTCTCTTATGCTTCTGGGGAAAAGGGGTTCATCTTGTGGTTAAGTAAAGGTATGTAGCTACCAGAAGTTTCTGATAGGGAGGGCAGTAGGATAGGTAAAATGCAGAAAAGCCACAGACTTATGTAAGGAAGGACTGAAGAATTATATTAGCACAGATAGAATTGACTGTCAATGAGCTAAGTATGGGAAACTTAAAAACTTGGGAAGAGAAGTTTCTATGTTTAGAAAAAAGAAGAAATGTGTGAATAATATTGTCTCAAGGCTTTCAGTAGAGGAAATCAGAGCTGAGAGGAGGTGAAAACCTGGACATCATTAAAATCATATCCAGTTGACAAACATATGATTAGCAACTTAATAAACACATGAACTCATAAAAGAACATTACATAGCACCATATTACTAAATAAATGAAGAAACACACAAAAACTCAAACCAGTAAAAAACTCAAACTTAACTTGTGTGTAATTGACACACAGGTTAATTATTCCAATGAAACACTGCACATGTGATTCCTGAATAGCTTCTTTATCAGTCTGTGTTCATACCCCAATATTTCCTCTTATTCCTCTACCACAAATACTGAAATAAAATCAGATTCAGGATCTCTTTCTGCTGGGTTGTATGCATTCTTGCAGTCTAAAAAGTCTGTGTTCTTAAATTAGGAACTCTCTCTGG
The DNA here is from genome assembly GCA_004027165.1 of Ctenomys sociabilis. Taxonomy (NCBI): domain Eukaryota; kingdom Metazoa; phylum Chordata; class Mammalia; order Rodentia; family Ctenomyidae; genus Ctenomys; species Ctenomys sociabilis. Next base: position 55,421 of record PVKA01011865.1, read on the forward strand.
AAGTGATGATGAGTTTGGTAGATAAGTTCACTGGCATTCAATTGTCTGCTGAGTCAGGATTATTCCATTGAAATCAATTCAACTACAGCAGTAACAGGTTAATCCATTCAAGTGGAATCTATCATGGTTAGCTCAAAAACAGCATAGCATAAGCTCCTGTTTTGAGTTTTACTTTAGCCCAGAGAAGACAGCCACAGCTATTATGTAAGCATTATAACAATCAAGTCTTGACTCACAGTCATTGTGTTCTAAATATGATGGTTGTGTCTCCTCTCCTGGTGAAAAATAGCAATGAACAGTAGTTCTGTAGAATCTGCTGTCTAAAGACCAGGAGGTTGGGGTAATACTAGAGGAGAGAAGAGAAAAACAAAAAGAAAAAATTAAGTCCTCTGCTCTGTGGTTCGAAAGATGGAAACAGTAACAAACCAAAGGGTGCTACTGATACCAAGGATCTGTGTTTATATATTTAAAAGGGGATAAACAGAAGAATTGTAAAAACTTGTGAAAAGTAGAAATGGGATGAGATTTTATAACTGGTGTGAATATTAGAGAAAAAGTTTTAAGGGAAGCAATTGAAAAGGTGGAGGACAGAAAAAGTAAAACTGACAATAAAAAAACACAGGACAAAGGGGTCCAGTGAATAAATATTCGTAAAATTAGGAAGGGATATAAATGAAAAGGAGAGAATTATCTTACCTCTATTAATTATTGGAAGAAATATAAGGTAGGAGTAAGCAAAGAACACATGCACAGATAATCTCAAAAAAGAAAAAGCATAAAATAATGTGATAAATACATAGGGAAAATTAATAGAAGGAAAATATCAAAGATTAAAAATATAAATAAATGAAAATTATGCAGTCAAAGAATAGTGAAATAAAATTTTCCAAGTACTTTACTTTTAGTTTTCAAAGTTATGTTTGTTAAGTATAAAATACAAAGAGGATAGATCTTTTTTTTCTTTCAGTTCTGCTTTTAGTCTAGTTTCTTACACACTTAGTCCTTTTTTTCTTTCTAATGTGGAATAAGATGCTATTTAATTCTGTTCTTCCATAGTTAATATTTTTTATGTATATGCTTTAACCACTTTTTTCTTTATAATAAGCTTTGAACAATTTCATTTTTGTGTATCTTTGTATGATTTTATTTAAATTTCTTGTGCAAAAGGTTCATTTTTCTGGGAAATGTGGTATTATAAGTTGAACTAAATTCAGAAATTTAAAATCTTTAAGTATTTATTGGCTACTCCTTTCTACTTTGTGAATTCTAATTATATGAATATTAAAAAAGGAGAAGTTATGAAAACAGTTTGCAATGTATTAATTTATCGAATCTGTATTGTTAAGGTGTCTTGAAACTGTCTGATTGACATTTGTTGTTCAATAAAATAAAATTTAAAAAAAAGAAGTTAATGCTTACAATTTTTGATTTTACTCTGATATTTTTCCTCCTTTTAATCTCTTATAACTTCTTATTTTTTTTAAAACAAAACTTATATGCTTATATCTGGTAATCTGAAAAACTAATTTGCACATAGCATCATGTAATACAGCAACCATTGTTATATTCTTATTACTTTGTTTAGTGAAATCTTATACCATGTATAATGCTGTTTTCTTCTATCACTATTTTGTATTCTTCAAAAATAATAATAAAAAGTACAAACAAAAACATAAAATAAAAATTTCCATTGTTTGGGACACATGTTTTTTTCTTTTCAGAGTTAAAGAGCAGAGCTGAGGGGAGGAGGTGTCTTTGTTCATGTTGGAAGTCTAAGGTATCAGTCTGAACCTAGAACTGTGCTGAGTAGAGCACTGCTTGCAGTGCGAAGAAGGTGCAAATATCAGCTTCTGGTCCTGGCAGCACAGGTGATATTGGAGTCTGATGGTAGGACCTGAGTATGTGATCACCAGCCCCTGACTTTCAGCAAGACTCCTGCTTGTCTACCTTCCAGCTTCTGGCTGTCTCACTTGGCTATGTGAAGCCACTGTGAAGCTGTTTTGGGACTTAGGCTAAAACCTGCAGCTCTTTCCTACAATGTCATCCTCACCAGCTTCTGCTCCATGCAACTGTGATCTTGGGTGCTTGTACCACAGTCATTCACCAGCTGTTGACTCTGGAAAGCCTCTCAAGAAGCAGCGTCTCCAGTTCTTCATGCTGTCTGCAACTGCATAAGTTTCCTTTGATCTTGGTGCAGGTCTCTGTTTCTCTGTAGGTATAAAAGTTGTTATTTTCACTTTGATTCCCAGCTGGCAATTATTTAGCCACTGTCCTGAGTGCCATTCAGTCCCTGCTGTGCAGTAGTGGCCTATTTCTTCTGTCTTATTCTTTTCCTCTGATAGTTTCCTCATGGTTCCTGAATATGCCATGCTCACTTCAGTTCTCCAAACTATTGTTTCCCAGACTTTAGACACTTTGTCCAGGAGAAGATGGTTCCTGGAACTCGCTGCCCCACCATTTCCCTCTGCTCATTTGAAACAGTAAAAATCTTAGGCTTGAAAGTCAGGCAGATTGATCAGAATCATACTTCCAGAATCCAAGCTTCTTTTTCTGTGCCATCCTCAACACTAGCTATATGTTATTCAGTAAGATTTCAACACACAATGTAATAAAGCAAGTGCTCCTTTAAAAAAAAAAGGTTTGAGATGTTTCTCAGTGCTAAACTGTTTCTGTAGTGTTCATGAAGCTCAGAGCTAGTTCCCAGGCACAAGAGAAAGAGAAGGAAAGGAGATTGCAAAATAATAAAATAAGGATATATAAAATAGTGGGCATCACTAGATACAGGAACTGCTTCTTATCAAGAGGGAAGGTCTAAGTATGAGGGTATCAGAAAGAGTTTAAACAGACTGTAACATTTTATCTGAACCTAAAAGATGAATATATTTCCAGTTGGCAAAAAAAAAATTGTAAGAGTAGTGTAAATTTCAGGGGCAGCATAAAAAAGGCACTGAAATAGTAAAGCACATAATATATTTGGGCAATGGGCAGTCTGGTGTGGCTTGGGTGCAAGCAAAATGAAGCCAGGTCTATAGAAAGGTGAGGTATCTGAGAGTAAATGCTTCCTTAAACTTACTATCATACTGTAGTCTTGCCCTTGACTTAGAAGACTATGTTGGAAGGCCATGGAAAGGCAGAACTGTGTGGAAGAGCACATGGCCTTGCAAGTCTTGACAGAGAATCTGGTTATCCTTTATAGATGAAATACCAATGAAGGTTGCTCTTTGAAACTGAGAGCAGGGTCAAGGATCAGCAAGTGATAACAGTCCATGCGCTGTAAGAAGGTACCTTTCCTTCATGAGTAGAAAGATGACAAATCATCTCTAATTTCCCCTTAAGACAGCAACATTTTAGATCAAGTGACATCTGAACTGTTGTATTTATTACACCTATCACATTTATCAAAAAATGAGGATTAAACAAAAGGCTTTGGTGAGTGATGAGATTTTTATTTCAAACATATCCTAGGAAAAATGACGAGATCCTTTCCCAAAAAGTCCTACATGAGAATTAGAACAGAGACAATTATCTTTCTACTTATATACATTTTGAGACACATGTACGCACACACTACTCCTACTAGGTTTCTTTTTTCTAACACTAAATAATTCCAGAGACATGAACTGGTTAAGTATCTGCTTCAAATTATGCAGAAATTTAGAATTATTTGGCCAAGTCACAATTTACAGCTTCCAAAATTTAGATCCAATACTCATACACAAGAGAAATCTCAGACAGGAGGTATGATGATAAAGATAGATAGATGATAGATAGATAGATAGATAGATAGATAATAGGGAAATAGATATTAGAAACAGGTAGATAGACAGATAAATGATAGAATTAGGTAGATAAATAGATACACACAGGTAGATGATAGATAGTAGTTGGCAGATTGATAGAAAGAGAAATATGTAGATAGATGGTCAGACAGATAGATGATATAACTAGATGATAGAAATAGGTAGGTAGACTAACAGATAGATAAATAGATGATAGAAATAGGTAGGTGGATGGATGATCATACAGACAGGCAGACAGAAAGATGATAGAGAGAAATAGGTATATAGATATAGATATAGATATAGATCTATATATATGTATATATATACATATATATATGTATGTATATATATATATATATATATATATATAGAGAGAGAGAGAGAGAGAGAGAGAGAG
>PVKA01011866.1:0-59498 GCA_004027165.1 Ctenomys sociabilis
GGAGTGGGGACAGGAGAGAAAGAAGGGGAGGGAAAGGGAAGGAAGGGAAGGGAAGGAGGGGGAAGTTTAAGTAATTTCCATGTTATCTATTCTGTATTTTAAGGTGCATGTTAATTTGTCTCATTTATACCACTAGCTTCTCTTTGCTCATATTTATCTGTTTCTTCTTTGTAAAGTCTTCTGTGCCTAAGCCCTGTTCTCTTCATGCTTGGCCTTTCCTTTAAGATCATGACACACAGTGTATTAACTGGTGTTATTTCCTAATTATTTTGTTACAAAAGTTTGCTTTGTTTCGTAGAAATATGAAGAATGCTTTTTATATTTTCTTTATAAATACCTACTTGTGTTACACTAAAATAAAAACTGACACAACTGAGAGATTGGATTTAGAAACAAAACCCAGCCACTATCTGGCACGGTGGCCGCCTTCGTGCTGTAGGGTGCACCTTTCCTGCTTTTACTCAGCCCAAGCTTTTTCTGCAGAGTCTGTTTCTTTCCCTACCTTTAGTAAAACTTTCCTATCACCTGTCCTTGTCTCGACCAATTCTCTGCTCAGAACAGAAAGCACCTAGAAGCCTTCTCCAGAAGGAGACTCTAGCTGCTGGGTTTGGTTTAGCCAGGCAGGAGAGTAGGCAAATCCTTCAGGACACATTTTTTTGTTGTTTATTTTTCCCCGACATGAGGTAGAGATTTGTGTTTGTACTACTTTGTTCTTCTTCCTCTGTCTCTCCTTTTGACTGTGGAACTCAGGAGACTTCTCATGGCGCTGGGACCTGTGCCCTGCTTTTCTCACCTTGCACAGACAGGAGAGTGCAAAAACCTCCATGCCTTTCTTCCTGCCTCAGGATGCCTACAGGCCTTCTTGAACTTTCTCCTTTTCTTCTTTCCTATTTTTGGTCACTCACTGTGGCTACAAGTCAGTAAGCACAGCCAAAAAGCCCGTTATGAACCAGTTTCAGAACAGAGGGTTTAGATATCATGTGTGTGGCCTACAGTCTAGGATGCCTGTGGGCCCTCAGGATTATGATCTCCATGGTACTTTACTCAGCTTTTTCATAAATTTGAGGAAAATTAGCTATTGGTCACTTGGTACCTGCCTGAGGAGCCTACACTTTTTTCACTCTCCAGGTCTCTTCTGTGGTTGCTCCACTTCTTTCCCATCTCTGTCCATCTTGTCACGCGACTGGCCGCCCCTTCTGGGTCAGCCATCTGGTATTTCACCATGTTCGTTTCCCTACCTTGTTTCTTCTAATGAAATCTAGGTGATTTAGAAAACATATGCCGGATAGCCTGAGCAAAACAAACCCACAAACAAACAACAACAACCAAAAAAAAAAAAAAAAACCAGCCAGTAAAGCTACCTCAAGTGATTATGAGTCAGTCTTAGGATTTTTAAAGGTTTTATTCTGATGCTACTGCCTTAAACAAGTACCAAAGGTTTTACTGTTGGGGTAAATATGAAAGATACTGCTTCTCCCATAGCTCCACACTACCAGGTGGAGCCATCGAGGGGCTCAAAGTCACTCAGGAGGCCTGGTGGGAAGGGGCTTCACAGCGACATGACAGGACTCTCACATGGCCAGGCAGAGCCATCAGGTAGCCCAACACCCCTAAGGAGTCCCTTAGGGAGCCTTTCAAGGAAATATGGGTCTCTGCTTTCTGTTTAGTGAAGAAACTTCAAATGGAACCCAGATAACTGTGACTCAGCTGCTGGACCGATCATCAAAGAGAAAACTCAAGGATACCCGAGCTTCCTGGTTTAAGTGCAAGAAGTCTGGACATTGGTCACATGATTGTACCAAGCCACCACCTGACTCAAGCCACAGACAGGTTGATAATTTGTACCTCCTAAGAGGGGCTAGGCCAAACAAAACCCTATTTCCTACTCTGAAGAGGCCCAAGGGAACCTACAATACCCCTGTCCATGGATATTACCATCTCCTATGAGGAACCCTGGGTAATGCTGGGTATTTTGGTTGAGCCAGTGCAATTGCTTCATTGTATTTTGACTTCTCTAGAGAACTTTCTTCTAGATCTATAACCGCAATTAGAGTCAAAAGCACTCCTACTTAGAGATTCTTTACTCCTGCTCTGAAGTGCTACTTTAAAGGCTGTGAGTTTATAATTGTCCCAGTGTCCTATACCCTTGCTAGGAAGAGATTTACTAACAAACTGGGGGGTAATTCTACATTTTGGTGAAGGCTAAAGCGGGCTTTACCTGTTGGGACTATTTCAGGCCTCCCTGAATTAGCCGACAGGTGGATCCTGCTGCTGCTGCACGGTACAATGGAGAACCTGACCTAAGGAAACTTTTCTTCCCCACATACCAGAAAATAGAGAAACTGCTCTGGATACCTTGCCTCCATTAAATAGGTCATGCACATCAAAACAAGAAAAATAAAGCAAAATAAACATAAAGATCAGAGCTAAACTACACCATAAATCAAAAGGACTTAACAGATATCTCCAGAACACTGCATCTAATAGCTGCAAAATATACATTCTTGCCGGGCGTGGTGGCGCATGCCTGTAATCCCAGCACTCGGGAAGCTGAGGCAGGAGGATTGTTGTGAGTTCCAGACCAGCCTGAGCTACAAAGTGAGCTTAAGGCCAGCCTGAACTGCATAGTAAGACCCTGTCTCAAAAAGACCAAAAAGACCAAAAAAAAAAAAAAAAAAAAAATACATTCTTTTCAGCAGTTTGTGGAGCATTTTCTAAAATAGATATTTTAGTCCATAACATAAGTCTTAATGACTGTCACAAGCTACATAATTTTTGTACATTATTCAATTATACTAGAACAAAAACATAAATAACAGAAACTATACAAATAATTCATTTTTGAATGATTGATGAGTCACTGAAAACAACCAAGCAAAAAGTTTTTTTAAATCCTATAATTAAATGAAAATGAACATACTAGAATCTCTGGCATATATCAAAAACAATTTTAAGAGGGAAGTATATATGTACAAGTGTCTACATAAAAAAAAAAAATCAGAGAGATTGCAAATAAATAACAGAATTATGCACCTCAAGCTTCCACGGTGGAAAAAAAAAAAAAAAAAAGAGCAAATTGAAATCAAATCTAACAGAAGACAAAAAATAATAATTAATTAATTAATGGGATACAGAATAAAAGACTACACAGGATCAATGAAACAAAGAGTTGTTTCTTCAAAAAGATACAACTTTTGAAGAAAGAAAAGTTTCTTCAAAGAAATTTTGAAGTTTCTGATTAGTGAACCTTTAGCCAAATTAACCAAAAGAAAGAGACTACTCAAATCTGTACAATTAGAGGCAAAAAGTGGGATGTTACAACAGACACTACTGACAGTCAGAGAATTATTAAGGACTACTTTGAAAGTCTACATCCTAATAAATTACAGAACTTAAAGAAATGGATAAATTTCTATATAACTATGACCAACCTGAATCAAGAGGACATAAAATACAAAAACAGATCAATAATAAGCAAAGAGACTGGCGTAGTGCTAAGTTTCTCAGTATGATGGGTTCATTGCTGAATTTTATCAGACCTTTCAAGAAGATCTAGTACCAATGTTCCTCAAAGTATTCCGTGAAGCAGGAAAGGAAGAAGTGCTTCCGTGCTCACCCAAAGAGGCCCATGTCACCCTGCTACCAAACAGGACAACAAAAGTATGGCCTGATATCAGTAATGAACATAGATGTAAAAATCCTCAATACAATTCTTGTACCAGGTGTGGTACTGCACACCTATAATCCCAGCTAGTGGGAGGCTGAGGCAGTAGGATTACTAGGAGTTTGAGGCCAGATTGGGCTAGTGAGTGAGGTGTAAGCCTACCTGGGCTACATATCCTCTCTCTAAAAACCTATAAAAGAAAATTCTTGCAAACAGAATTCAACGTTTCAATAGGCTCACACACCATGACTGATCAAGCTGCTTTACTCCAGGGATGCAAGGATGTTGGGACATATGCAAATTAACAAATATAATATACTACAAAGAATCAAGGATACAAATCACATAACTATCTTGATTAATGCAGAAAAGTTTAGGAAATTCAACATCCCTTAATAATAATAATCCTTTAAGAAATTAGATATTTTGGTCAAGCATGGTAGAGCAGGCCTATAATCCCAGCACTTGGGAAGTGGAGGCAGGAGGATTGTTGTGAGTTCGAGACTAGCCTGAGCTACAAAATGAGCTTAAGGCCAGCCTGAACTGCATAGGGAGACCCTGTCTCAAAAAGACAAAAAAAAGAAAGAAAGAAATTAGATATTTTAAATATTTTTGATAAAAGTCGGAACTTTCATATGAACTGGATTTGTTTTGCTTCTGTTACTTTTGTATTTTAAACGATAAAATTTCATTATTATTGCCCAGCCTTCTGGGTGTTCCACAGAGACTTGGAGACTTCAGAGGTCTTCTAGAACTGCTTCAGAGAGCAGCAGGAACTGTGGGATGAGGGTGTTCAAAGTAAGGGGAGGCCAGGGGTACAGCTCAGCATCACAGGGCCTGCCCAGCTTGAGCTTGGCTTCTGATACAAAAAAAAAAAAAAAATCAAAGAGAAATATCGTCAGTAGGAATCATGGCAATTTGCCTCTTAGCATGATAAAATTTTAAAATAGAAAATGCATATTCAACTCCCCCCCAAAAAATCAAGCACCATTGTTCAATACCGCAAAAGTGGATAAGACAAACCTAGAGCAAACAGCGTTCTGAATGGAGAAACACTGACAGCACTGCCTCTAAGCTTGGGAGGAGGCAAGGATGCCTATTCTCCTCACTTCTGTTCAATGTAGTTCTTAAAATTTTAACTGGAATAATTAGGAAAGAGAAAGCAATAAAAAGGATAAATTATCCTTGTTTGCAGAAAATAAGATTCTAGACTTAAGAGACCCTAAAGATTCCCTCAAAAAGACTTTTCAGAGCTGATAGCAAAGAAGCAGAATATAACCTCAGCACTAAAAATTCAATGTCTTTTCTCTACACCAATAATGGACTAGCTGAAAAAGAAATGAGAAAAGAGATGTGCCGCCCTCAAACCTTGTTACAACATGGGCACATTACCCATCTGATGTGAACGTGGGGAAAAAAAGCAGTGTCTTCAGCAACCCTATGTCTATCTGTCTCTCTCATATTGATACTTTATTTCTCCAACATACATATATATATAAAATATTATATATATATAAAATATTATATATATATATAAAATATTATATATATATAATATTCTGCTCTTAAAAGAAAAAGACTCATTGATAAAATGACCTTACCAACAGCAACAAAAAAGAAAACAAAAAAACTGACTTATGCAATATATTACAAATTCCAGATAAATCAGAAAATTATTGATAAAACAGGAAATCATACAAAGAAGAAATTCTCCATGAAGATCCACCTGTCTGGCTAGAGAGGCTCTCTAGGCAGAAGAGTGGAGAAAAAGCCAGCTGTGGTGACACATGCCTGTGACCCCAGCTCTCAAAGGATCATGATAGGAAGCACAGCCCAGGCAGCTTAGCAAGACCTTGACTTGGGTAACACAGAGAGGGCTGGGAACACAGCTCAGCTTGAAGGCCCTAGGGCAAATCCCCAGCTACTTAAAAAAAAAAACAGTAGTGAATGACATCATTATATCAATACAGGAATCTTCCCTTGCAACATCTACTTAGAAGTCAACAACTTGGTAAAAATATTTGTCATCAAAATGATAGTGATTGTGGGAGCTGGCCAGATAGCTCAGAGAATTAAAGAGTCTGCTTAGGCAGACACAGGGACCCAGCTGGATCCCCAGCATGAGGTGCCAGTCCGTCCCCAGGGGTGTGGTGGCATGCACCTGTAATCCTAGCACTTGGGTGGCTGAAAACAGGAAAGATCACTAGGAGTCTGATCTGTTTAGTGCGGAGTGTACATAGTGAGACCCTGTACACTCCACACCAAATACCAAAAATAAAAAAAAAAGGTCATGATCTCAATTCAACATAATGAGTTCCTATAATTCAGTAAGATTCCAAGAAACCAAAGAAAACTCTGAAAATTCAATAAGAGGAAATTCACAGAATCACATGCCTCATACTATGAAAGGCAATTCAATCTTCCAAGTAAATAACGAACTACAAAATAAGATAATTAAGGGATATCACTCATCAGTTTTCAAGTTAGCAAAATAAATCTTTAATTACAACTCAAGGATGGCATGAATAAGGTAAATCATCTTCTGTGATATCAACTGCTCAAATGTCGACCTTTGGGTTGTAGAATGGCAGTAATTTTAGTTTTTCTGAAATTCAAATATTCATATATTGCAGACAAAGGAAGGGGTATAGAAAGGAAGAATCATGATGTGTGTGTATGGACAGTACAGTTGGGATAGATAACGCTGTGCTTCTACATAATTCTATGAGAGGCAAGATTTGCACTAATGGTGGTTGGACAGGATATTATGTTGGCTTCTAGTACTATGGACAACCACTAGGAAAATAACAAGGTAGAAAGTATTAATTACTGAATCAGGTATAAAAAATAAGATATGTAAACAGCTACACTCAATTTACTGATAAGAGACATCTGCTATAATAATGTCTGTAAGTATAATGTCATGTATGCACCTTGTACGATACTAAAACATTATGAAAAGTTTGCAATGTATTAATTTATCGAATCCATCCTGTTAAGGTGTCTTAAAACTGTCTCACTGATATTTGTACTTCAATAAAATAAATAAATAAATATAAAAAACCAAATACTCATTTATCATTTTAATTTTTTAAAAAAATCTTGTGTTTAAAAAAATTCAAACAAGACAAAAGTATAGCCTGTAAATTAAAAGGTCCTTTCCCTTCCCACTCTTTTGTCCCCACATTCATTTAAAAATATTTATATCCTTGTAGTTATGCCTGAAATTGTACTAAGAAACTGAGTTCAGTGTAATGCAAGATCAAAACAGATCCAATTTTTTATATCATTACAGACATTTTTCTAAGGATGTAAAAACATAGAAACACAACTGGTTTGCAAATAGAATAACATATTCATATTGTGAAAAATATATATTCATATTGTACAGCAACATGCATTTCTTACTCCAGAATATAACTTGATCAAATATTTTGATCCAATGGAGATTTACCTAACATAATTATATATCAACAAATATTTATATTTTGGTATAGCTGTACTTTTAGAATCTCGACTTCATAAAGTACTATCATCATAATTCAAACTAGAACTTGAATTATTAAAATGCAGTCACTGAAGAGATAGCTCAGTGTTCTAAGCACCTGTGTGGCAAGGTCAAGGACCTAGGTTCAAGGCCTGGTACCCCATACTATGTGCAGGCTCCAGAACCCTGGGCATGCCACGCCAGGCACTGAAACCAGGCATGGTGGTGCACCCCTGTAATCCCGGTGCTGGGGAGGATATGACAGGAGGAACACTATGAGTATGAGTTGTGTAGTGAGACCCTGTACCAAATAAATAAAATTAAATACAGTCATGCTCTGCTTGGTAATGCTTTCATTAGTGAGAAACAAAATAAATGGCAGTATCTTTTGTTATTGCTTTGAACATACCTTTGAATTTAATTTTAAGTTTTAAAATATTTTAATGTTTTAAAATATTAAATTTCTACCTTCTTTTCCACTAAAATAAATTCCAGGGAGACTAAGTAAATAAGAACAAAAAATTGAACTAATAAAATACTGCCAGATAAGATGATGTTATTTTTTTATTTTTCACAAATATATACTTCCAAAGCAATAAAAGCTATTGCACTTATAAACAGTACAAACAAAATGATGAAATAGGTACCTTTCACAAATATAGATTTAAAACAAATTATTTAGATGCTCCTGTGTTTTGAGAACTTCCCATCTTAGCCTAATTTAGGTGTTGCTGATTTTATAGCTGAGCTGGTAGTCAGTAAAAAAACTCAATTAGAGTTTCCTTCTCAGGAGAACAAGTAATACTGATATGCACCCTGCCTCACTGCTTATCAACAAGAATCCAGATGGACAGAGCTCCAAGAATAGCAGTCACCTCCCTCAGTTGAGCAGGGAGGAGCAGTGGCTTGTTCCATGGGGACAGTGTTCAAAGCACAGACTATAATGCTTCACTCCCACTACAGTGAGCTGTGTGAGACTGAGCTCACTGACATCACCACCATCCCCTGCTGCCACTTGACAGCTGGAAAAAGTCTGCCCAAGAACGTCCACTCACTAAATCCTGGATGATCAGGGTCAGAGACCATGCTGCTTTGAAAACTCCAAATAAAGAAAATTGAAACCATTGGCGTATTACAACTCACTTTAAAGCTTGTATTTAAAGCCTTTTCTCTAGTAAAACATGAGTCTACAACTAGAAAGTGCTTCTTAGTTGCTGGACACTCCTACCTGTAAAGCCTCTTCCACGGAGTTCGCCTCGGCAGCTTCATGTTTCAGGAGCTCCAAGACAGATTTGGTTTCTGCCTCCCAGATGACCACTTGTCCAGTGAGTTTTTCGACCTCTTCAGCCACTTTCAGTTTTCCTGGGGATTCTTCATTTTCTCTCTCGTGTTCTTCTCTGGCCTACAACATTGAAAATTATCACTAAGAACTTAATGATAGTGTAAGTGTCAACACTTGCAATATAAAATAATTTTCCATTTTAAACAGTTCCACCACTCTCCTAAAGAACACTAATTAAATCCACGGCCTTAGCTCACTGACCAACACGGATACGTGCCGAGAAGTGCAGGCACTCACTCTGTGGAGGACTGTGAACACCATAGCACACGTACACAAACCCGGACTGTATCCCCCACCGCACACCCAGGCTGTCCACTACAGCCAGTGTGTTTCTTCCCTCACCGACTTAAATCACTGCCGTGCAGGGCATAATTGCACTTTAATGATACACAACCTCAACTGGACTATAATACTTGGCAACAACATATGCCCTTGAAATTATTTTATTTCATTATTTTTTAATTGTATTTGGTTGTTAGAGGGTCTCACTACACAGCTTGGGCTCATCGTGATCCCAGAAGTGGGATTACAGGACTTTGCCACTATGCCCAGACTCTGGCAGATTCATCCCACTCTGGGGGCAGGGCTAGTGGGGCCTGTGGTGCTGGGGATGGAACCCTGGTCCCTGCACTTAAGCAGGTGTGTTAACCCACTGAACTATCTCACTGGCCCATTAAAAAAACAATTAATTTTAAAGCAGAAAAAACACTTGCTCCCAGACAGAAGGCGCTCACTCTTCAGCATCCCTCTTCCCTGTAAGCCTGGTGTTCTCTGTTAATTTTCTGTTTTTCTCCCAGGATGATGTAACCTATGTCCCTGCTTCTGTTTTATGTGAAGATGGTGAAATTCAGGGGAACCTTCTGTCCAATCAACTAACGGTGAATGCTCTGCTCCTGTACCTCCTACTTGGTTATAAATCCTATAAAAATCCTGCTCCCTAAGAGGGTGGCTTGATTCCTTGGAGAAGGAGCCCAACCAAGCTCACTGGCGCGACTGAAGTGGAGCACCTGCCTCCAGGCCTTGGGTGTCAGGCTTGGTGCGCTGATCTCAGCCTGCTGCAATGGCTACTGGAAGCTGCAAACACCCTCTAGGAGTTGTAAACACTTTTTTAAGAGCTGTAAAACTTGTTACAACATTTAAATTTTAAATTTCTATCAGTTAAATATTATCAGAGAAGATTTACAGCTAAGATTATAACCTAGAACACTAGACTTGTCATATTTCTAAAACTCACATAAAAATATAGGTATCAGTAATAGTTAAATGTAACCTAACATCAAAAGACTCAGACTCATAAAAAATTGTATCTTGTGTCATTAACAATCTTTCAGCAGTCTACAGCTTGATATTCTACAGCTTTACACAGATATAATCTGAAGTTTCATTTTTAATCAGATCGCATGATAAATACTCCTAACTACAACATTTGAACGCATATTACACAAGCTCAGATCTTTTGTGATTTTCTGCAGTAGGTATTCTGGGGACTGTTGGTTTTGCTCGTTCGTTTGTTGTGGTGCTGGGTATTGAAACAGGGGCTTCCCACACACTAGGAAAGCACATGAAGCCTAGCTAAATCACACCTCCAACCAGGAATCTTTATGGTTGAAATCAGCAGGGCAACTGTGGAAAAGCCAGCTGAAATTACTTAGGGAAACCCGAGAATGCTGTTGTTTCCTAGGAGGCGCATTTTGGAAAACACACTATTCAACTTTCATATATATGGTTTTTCTATTCCTTTTTCATATTCCTATCTATAGTCTTCCAAATTGCCAAGCAAAACAAAGCCAATCAATATTTGCCCCCCATTTTACAAAAAGAAAGCAAAATGCAGAGTTCAGACTAAGTTAAGGCTAGCCCGTGGTCAGAAGTCATCCGAAAAAAATATCCATTCAACATGCGCCATGCGGATGCCACGCCCACGTCCACAGGCCCTGGGACTCCATGGGCTGAGGCCCACATGCTTCTGCACTAGAGGCTATGCAGGAAGTGAGCCACGCCCGCATTTCCTGGAAACTGCTTGTATTGGAACGGTTGCCTAATATGCCCCATACTTACCATTATTTCAACAGTACGGTGTTTTGAAAGCAAAATAGCAAAGGTAAATTATTCCTACTAAGTATAAACCTTTTACCTCTAAATTCTGATCATGATTTTCAGGAATGCTTGCTATATTCGTTGAAAAATCAGCAGTTGGTTTTTCTTCTTTTTTTCCAGAATCTTCAGCAGTGGGCTGATCCTCTTTTTTTGTAAGTGGTAGTTTCATTTCCTATATAAATTTAATTACATGAAATTTAATGCTCATATTTCTATTTGTGTGCTAACATAATAAACAGTAAGCATTTAGACTTTTTTATAGTTTGAGTCAAAAACAATGTTGTAAAATGAGGAATATCTCAAAAAACAAGTCTCAAATTGTTACTAACATGGAAGAGAAGAAATTAAAAATATTTATTGGAGGGACCAGATAGCCCAGTAGAATAAGTGCTTGCCTGGCAAGCGCAAGGGCCTGAGTTCAATCCCTGGTTTTGCAAAAAAAAAAAAAAAAAACAAAACCAGAGAGGCATAAATACTAAAAAAATAAAATAAGCACCTGCCTGTGCAAGGTCTCAATCCCCCAAACTAGGTGGGAGAATATACTGTGAAATATAAAGAGAAATCAGTATAGTTTCTCAAGTAGTTTGAAGCCTAACAGTCAAAATTAGGCTTATTCTATTCTTTAATGGTAAATGAATTTCCACTAAAAAGCTATAAACATAGAAAGGGACCAAGAATTAAAAATGGTCTTAGATAACACCCAGGAGAAATCAAATCACACACACAGAGACACTTATTAGCTATACTCTTCCAAAAAGCACACTGTTGACAACAGCTCAAAATGGAGAAAGAACCCAAATGTATAAGAATGAATGGATTTAAGAAGTGAAATATCCATACAATAGACGATCTGGCTTTAACAAAAAGAAATGAAGCATGCATAATCACACACTACAGTGTGGATAAATCTTAAAAAATTAAAAACATTATGCTAAGCAAAAATAAATGAGTCATAGGCAACCACTTATTCTAGGATTTGCTTCTTGTGAATGATACAGAAGAGCAAACGTGTGGAGAAAGAAAGCAGGGCCAGGAGGTCTGGGGGAACGGAGTGTGAGCGCTGACGGGCACAGGGCTTCCCCAAGACATGGCGTATACATTCCGGTTGGCTATGGTGACAGGTACATGACCCCGAATATGCTCAACACCACTGGGCCATGGCGTGGCATGGAATTACATCTCAATAAAGTTGTTAACTGAAACAAACAGGACTGGGGAAATAGTTCAGCGGTGTAAGCACCTGCCTGGCAAGAGCAAGGACCCAAGTTCGATCCCCAGTACTCTAAACCTAGCCCCAAAGCTGGGCATGGCGGTGCACACCTATAATCCCAGGGCTGGGGAGCCTGAGACAGGAGGTTCACTACAAGTCCGAACTGCATAGCAAGACCCTGTACCAAATAAACAAATTTTTAAAAATGTCTTTAAAAACAAAACAAGGGAAGGGAAAGAGGGAGTCAGGGAGGAAAAGAAGGAAGGAAAACTTGAAAGAAACAACTTACAAGTGGAGTTTTTGTAATAAACTTTCTCCATCTTCTATTCAGTCTCCTCAGTTCTTTAGAAATAGATGATCCCACTTCGGCATTGCTGACTTCAATTAAGAAATGCCCCACTTCATTTAACGTGGTGTGGTCTGCGCTCCACCGGGACAGAGTCTCAAAGGGAATCTAGGTGACACATGAGCAGCATAAATCTTCAGTAGAATGTTTGCCTGTTACCTAGAATAACCTCTACCGAGGCTAATCCTAAGCGAACCAAACTCGACAGTCTTCACAGAGTCCTGGGCTCACCCCTACCCCCACTGTAGACGAGCGCTACCTGCAGTTTGGCAGGTGCTCTGCACCTGTTCTTATTGTTGGTCCTGAATGCTGAGGAAGCGTTTACTCTACCCTGCTGAGTGGTGAAGGGGCTTAAGAACAGACTCTCAGACTTTTTCAATGAGTGGAGCTCTCACTGCCTCAGCAATTTTTTCACAGTCTCTAGGCAAACAATCATCTAACAGTTCCTATCATTAAGCTATCAGCCCCAAGAGCTGAGTTGTAGCATGGCATCCAAGAGACAGATACTGCCATGTCGGCCTCAAAACTTAAAGCAGCCTGCAAACCTTTTAGCAATGCAGCACCTCTCAGGAGCTCATGAAGTACAAGCCGGAGGGTGCTATTTGCCTCAGGCTTCTGTCCATTGAACAATGGAGGCCCTTTCAAGACAGAAGAACCACTTGAAGCTAAAAAGAAAGTGTCTTTCTGGCAATTATATTAAAAAGCTAAACTCCTTCCTAGATCTGGGAGAATCTTCCAAAAGATATGTTTGCCCTTTTCCAGCTTCTCACCTTTGGAATGAAAATGAGAGTCCCCAAACAAAACAAAACAAAAATGTCAAGTGAAACAGTGTCATCAGACTGAAAAATACCTCTGTCACCTGTTCCTTCTTTGTGTTCTCAAAACAAGCCTTCAGTGAGCGAAGGTTTTCCATGTAAGTAGCCCAGGATGCCAAGACCTTCTGCAGCATTGACTTCACATTCTCTATATTATTTCTATACATACAAACATTCTGTTCCATAATCACGTATTGATCATTAATCGCTTCACACTTGCCAGCTGCGGTATTAGCAAAACGAGAAAGTAATCTCACCAAACAGCTTTTTCTTAATAATACTGTTTAAAAGCATTTGCATATTACGCGATAGTAGGAAATGAAACATGTTTTCTGATGATATTAAAAGTGAAAGTGGCCAGGCATGCTGGCACATGCTTGTAATCCCAGCACTCCAGAGGCTGAGGCAGGAGGATTATTGAAAGTCTGACACCAGCCTGGGGTACAAAATGAGCTAAAGGCCAGCCTGAACTGCACAGTGAGATCCTGTCTCAAAACAACACCAAAAGAGAGAGCACGAGCATAGCTAGGTGTACTGGATTGTCCCTGTAATGGCAGCATTCTAGGAGGCTGAGGAAGGATGGCAAGTTCAAGCCCAGCCTGAGCAACCTGGCAACCTAGCAGGACAGTACGACCTTGTCTCCAAAATAAACAAAAAAGAACAGGACAACGAAAAGCCACATTCAAAAAGGGCTGAGAAGCAGCTCATGGAAAAGGTCCGGGGCTCAATCCTTAGTACTGCAGTCTACCAATTAGCAAGCGGGCAAGAAATTTCCGAGGAAATTATGCATATAAAAAATTTCCAAAACTGGGCTTGAGAGATAGCTTGGCAGCCTAAGTGCCTGCCTGGCAAGCACACAGTCCTGTGCTTTATCCCCAGTACCGCTGTCAAGCTGGCCTTACAACCCTGGGGGCACTGCACAGGCCCAGAGCCAGATGAAGTGGCACACACCTCAAGGGAGGCTGAGACAGGAGAATCACTATCAGTCCAAGCTGCAAAGTGAGACCCTGTATTTAAAAAAAAGAAGGGGCTGGGGAGATGGCTCAATGGAATAAGTGCAAGGGCCTGAGTTTAATCCCCAATTCTGCCAAAAATAAAAATAAAAAGAAGAAGAAAAAGTTCCAAAACTGTAAGGTGTAAGGATGAAACGTTATTTTTCAGTGGTGGTCATTCCATTTAAAAAAAAATAACAATTACTTTACCCAAATTCTTACAAATTTCTCCACATCTTCGAAAAGACGTATCAAGTTGAATTAGGAACTCTTTTTCCTCAATAAATTTCTGCAAGGAAAAGGGAAAAAAAAATTGATTATTACATTTAAAACTATGGCAAGCTACCCAGTCACTGATGAAGCCCTCAGCAACCAACCTTTCTTTAATGATATTCATTCAAGTAGAAAAAGAAGAAGGTAGTTCCTGGGGAAGAATTAACATTTAAGGGATGTAACTGAAAAGTTGCTGTGCAAAGGTAACAAATGACAAGAGTTAAAAAGGCGCAAGTTCTACAATGGTTTTCCTCTTGTGGGAAATGTTCAGCAAACTGTAACAAGTCCTGAGTCTCCCACTCCATGTATTTTGTATTAACAAATGCTCACTCTGATCATCTGTTCTTCCAGATGAGCTAACGGCACTAGGTTTCTGTTAGGCACATTATGCTAAAAACACAAGCCATCTAGCACACAGGATGTTCAATAAACTACCATTAACTAAAGTCTGCTATGGGAAAATACCGAGCTAATTCAAAACAAGAATTTATTGTACACTTACTATTTACCACTGGACTATTATAATTAAGTAGAAAAATGAAAATTCAAAGTTGGGGGCCAGGGAGATAGCTCTGCAGAATAAGGGCTTGCCTGGCAAGAGCAGGGTCCTGAGTTCAATCCCCAGTACCACAAAAAAAAAAAGAAAAGAAAATTCAAAGTTGGTTAAAGAAATAAATGTATTCTACGGGGTTCGATCCCCCACCTGCCATGCTTGTCCCACCCCTGGAGCGCACTGAGGGGGTGGCTGAGACTGGGCGTATTGGTACACACCTGTAATCCCAGTGGGATTAAACAGGGGATCACTACAAATCCAATCTGTGTAGTGAGACCCTGTACTAAATACATAAAAATAAATAAATAAAAATAAGAATGGAAGCGAAAAAATGGAAACAAAACTTTTATAAACAGGCCAGGGAAGAAAAGTTTAAGAGAGCTGAATGTAAAAAAAGAATTAAGATACATTATGTACAAGTATAAATTCCCTATGATGAATGTGAACAGTAAGTATGAAAATTATGTGCTAATAAAAGTTAAGAATAAAAAAGTATTCCATATGTAGTTGAGGGTGATGCTTGTTTTGAAATATATAATGCTTAAACTAGAAATTGCAAATAAGTATCTCTTTACAAAGTTTTTTAGGGCCAGGGATACAGCTCAGTGGTGTAAGCACCTGCCTGGCAAATGCAAGGTCCTGGGTTTGAGCCCTGGTATCAAAAAACATAATAAATGATATAAAGTTTTTCAGTTTTGCATTGAAATGTATAACCCTGGATTTTTCCTTTTTGTCCTTACTTCCAAAACCAGAGAAACTGAATGAAGAATCGGGCCCAGCTGTAGACATAAGATTTCTGTGATGTTTCGGTTTTAATTTACCCCTGAAAGTATGACTACATTTAAATTCCTTGAGATATTTTTTCCTATAAACTGGAAGAGTTAAAACCAAAACAAACTATCTCAAGACAAAACTGAGTATACATTGTTCTTCCTACAATTAAAACTTGAGAAGCCAAGACCGAAATGTCCCCAACAAACTTAATTATTGAAACCATAAACTAGAAACAGAAAAACATATGAAACAAAAATTTCAAATAAAAGAGGAATTTATAATGGAAAAAACATTGAAAGGGTCTCTGTTGTACTAACATTCTGTTTCAATTTTGTAAACAACTACATTTCCTTACCCTTTCCCATGCGTGCTACTGGCCTATCTGGAACTGGCTTTTTTCAGGCAATACTGAAGTTACTAAGAATTACCAACCAAACCCATCCCCAAATCTGAAGGGCTAACAAGAAACTGTGCCAAGAAAAACAGTAAGTCTAGCACCCAGATGTGGAAAACAGTAGCCTAAGACAGAACGCAGCAGCTTACGTGCCAGTCTTCTAGCATTGATTCCACAGACTCTTTCTTCCCACATTTGGTGTTCCAGACTTCCAATTTTGATTTTGCTTCCCCTAGCAAACCAAGAATTGAGCACTTATGGTACTGAAATTCTAGAAGTGGAATAAAATTTTTCTCCAAAATGTTGAGTCTGAAAAACAGTGCAAGTTTTAGAATTTAACTTGATAGAGCTTTTCCCCCTCATTTTAAAACAATATAAAACAAACACAGCAAGTGTCTCTAAGGTAGAAATACTGAATGGAACAGAAATGACTCTTCTACTGCAAAATCCTGCAGTAAAGCACTGATGGACAAGATAACTTACTCAACTTGAAAACTTCTTTACAGTTCAATGGAACTACAATTTAAAAGTTTACATAGTAAAGCAATTTGCATTATTATGGCTAACTCCCTCTTATTCTACTCAGTTGCTTATGAGAAATGAGACAGACAGCCACCAATTAAATAATCGTTATGCTGACAGCATTCTACTGTCTGTGAAATGCTTCCAGATAGACCCATTTGGTCCAATCCCCTTGAGTGCTATGGACAGGTTGATTAGAATCACGTACATCCACAAATGAGAAAACAAACTCCAAGAACAAAGCTCAAAGTGTTCTTCCATTCAACAAGAAATGAGGCTCCCACAATATAACATTACCTCGAACATGAAAGTACTTCATTAAGATTTAAGAGCACACCTTTCAGAAATCACCAAGCATCTACACTTCAGTGGTTCCTGTGGTGTCATACTACTGCTCAGACCTAAGTGCCACGAGCTGTGAAACAGGAGCGTTACTAACCGCCCTCGCACTTCCTCCAGTTTGGTAGGTGGCACCAGTGGCAAGTGTCCCTCATCTTCATTTTCAAAGGTCAGGAGAATATTTGAATGATAGTTAAATCGATCCATCAGATTCTGAAAGGAAACGTAATACCACATAAACCAGATTTATTGCCCGACACTATTAGTGAGTTTATTTCATTCATATGTTTTTTTTTTTTTTTAACCCCCAAAACTCATACAACCCTTTTATATTTAACTAAGATATTATGGATAAATATCTTTTTTTTTTTTTTTCCAGAGCCAGGGATTGCCGTCAGCCCCTTGTGCTTGCCAGGGAAGCGCTTATTCCACTAAGCCATCTCCCCGGCCCCAGATAAATATCTTTTAAGCAGACTTCCATTTCTTTGGTAAAACTATTCATTTTGGTAAAACTATTTGGTGTTATTTCTCTTTGAGAGCTCAAATACTTTCCTCACTTAGCCAATTATTTCATACCATTTTGGGGAGAACCCAATCTCACTCATTTCAAACCAATCTCCCTCCACCACCGCCTTTTCTTGGGCATACTTTCTAGTTGCTTTGGAATTTACTCAACTCTATTCTTATTGTTTTGTACTTCAGTGAATGCAATGGTCATGAGTGTGGAAATATCTCTTCATTCTGTGACACAATCTTTGCTCGAGGACAGACCCTAACCCAGTATGGCTTTCCACGTCTCTGCTTTGCCAACCTTATAGAGAGTCATTTTCTCATGGGTCAGAGTCGTGGAGTCTGAGGAATCCTGGGAAGCTGGCAAGAGTTCCTCCCCCAGCTCCTCCACGTCCTGTAGGCAGGCCACAACGTCACACAGGGGCGGGGGCAGGGCATCATCCAGCTTGGTTTTCCAAGCATTAATCTGCAAACAAGGGAAGAGGTCCTTCAGCAGAACTTTCCTAGCTTACTTTTCCACATCCAATACAAGTTATTCTTTAAAGTTTCTCTGCAAACCATGACTGATGCATGGATCCATTAGCCAAGGCAACCTGTATCAACAGATGAATCTCTTAGCTCTAAATATCATTTAGCTGCTTGCAGATCAAGGATGCAGTACATTCAAAAGCTGTAGGAAAAGAAGGTTCCAGAAAAAAGAAATGTTTGGAGAAATCCAAAAATAAGTTCTCTGGGGGAAACTGAAACTATTTAAAGCACTGCTTTAGGCAGGGACAGGCATAACCAAGGACTACTACTTGAACTCTTTCTGTCCTTGCATTCTTTGGCACTGTATCTCCAATCTCTGCACAGATGCAGAGATTATTTTCCTTAGGAGCCCTAAGCATGTGTTCACATTCGCTATCTTCACCTTATCTCCTACAATCTGGCCTTCCCAGCACTGCCTGGGCCAGGCACACCTCTTCCTTCCCTACCTTCCTGCCACGCCCTGCGTGCACAGGAGCCTCATAATCCCGAGGGCTGGCACAATCCTGAGGGCTTGCACTTTCTGCACACTGCAGCCTTGACTGCACAGCTGCTGCCCTTCTACCGGAATTTTCTGCCCTCCAAGCCTCACACAACCATTAACTGGAGAGATTTACGAATCAACTGTGAATGACTGAGGAATAAAGCTCTCAGAGACTGTCAGGGACAGCTGATGGCACCCACCATAAATGGTTGTGCTGCAGCTGAGACAAACCACACACAAAACTGGTGACCTGGGCATCTCTATATCTACATATCCCACAGTCAAAAAGGAAAGTAAGAAAGAACGTGTAACTCACTTTACATACTTCAAGCAATAAATTCCAAGTGTATTTTACAAAAACATGTGAGTGAAAGACTACATTAAATACATCAACACGAGCCAAGGAGACAGGTCAGTGGCACAGCACCTACCTGGAAAGCACAAGGTCCTGAGTTCCAGGTACAAAAAAAAAATCACTAAATATATCAACATGACTGCCTAAGGAGGAGTGAAAGGAATAGAAAGTACAGACATAAAATACAAAGCACACAAAACAAATGAATCAAAACAAAAGTGGGACTTTGCCCAGGCCCCTTTGTCATGGACGATGTGAAAGTGTTTAGTTGACTCCCTTGGTCAAAAGGCCAGTCAGAGAAATGAGGGCCAAAATTCTTGTCAGAGGCCCCTGTGGGGAGCAGAGGACAAGTACAGGGGTACAGGAAGCTGCCACTCGTGACCACAGGAGCCACTGAGCCCTCGGCACAGGGGAAGTGCAGGACGCCAATGACGACTGCATTTCTTCAGCACAGTAAAATCCCCCTCCGTGGCATTCCCTTCTGAGCTCAGCACTAATTCACCAAGAACAGGACTTGCTGGCCACAGCCTCACTTTCACTCTTGTGCTACCCTTAACCCAACCTCCAGCCACTCCTCTGAGCTTTGAGCACAACCCGAAAGGGGTTTTACTCCAATGACCCACTCTGATGGAACTACAGGTCTGGCACCCATACTTTCTCTTCCTGGGATTGAGACCTACTGAATGAACACTACTATTCTCAGAGTTAAACAGTTTTTAACTAGAAGAAAGAGTATGTGACCTTTGTATATGACATGTGTTGAGTCACTACTTATTTATTATTAAACACTGACTAGGTATCCACTACAGGCAAGTGAATATCTAAACAAAATTGAATAGCTCAGCAAACTAAAGCACCTGCTCAGGTAGATGCAGGGACTGGAGTTCAATCCCCCATGTGCTGTACAGGTCCCACCCCTGGGGTGTGCTGAGATGGTGACTGAGACTGGGCATGGTGGTGTGTACCTATAATCCCAGTGCTTGGGAGGCTGAAAACAGGAGGATCACCACAAGTCCCATCTGTGTAGTAAGACCCTATAGAACCTGTCTAAACACATTTTTTAAAAAATTGAACCAGCTTCTCATTCAGTTATTGAGTATCATCAGGACAGGAGCTGGGGAAGCAGCTCCACAGCAGAGCCCTTGCCTGGCACGTGCAAGTCCCTGAGGTTCAACCCAGCACCACAAAAAAACAAAGAAAAAAAAAAAATCACACTTGCATAAAGCAGCCAAATGCAAGTGTTTACCTAGCATAAGTATTAAACACTATAGTTTTCACCTTTTGTTTTGTCTTTTTCTTTGGCCTTGCAAGTTTATTCTCTGCAAAGGCTGTAAGAACAACCCTACAATTGTAAATCATTAGCTACATGCCATCAAGACTCTGGCAATAATGTTTTTGTTACTGCAAATTTTTAACAGAAGCAAGCTGGCATGAGCTCTTTTTCCCCCTCTCTTCTGCAATGCCAGACAGGAAGCCGAGGCTCACCCATCACAGGCAAGGGTCGCACCCTCCGAGGCACGCCCAGTCCCTGCTTAGTTATATCTTACTGTCTGCATTCTTGCCAAAAAATAAAAAGAAGCCATAAAATTGATAAGTTCTTGGGTGAGTTAAAAAGCTTTGAACAAAAACTCTTAGTTCAACAATAATCATTCGCACAACCCAGAGAAAGTCACATGAAACATTTGTTTTGAATAAAACCAAACCTGTTTCTGTTTGCTACTGATGGAGCAAACACAAAGGGAAATGAACACAATGCCTGCCTCTAGCTCCTCCCCTTTCCCACCTGAAGCAGAAAGTGGGCTCCATACTTCCCTTCTCAATCAGTTTGGAATTTGGCTGAAATTTTATGTAAGATCTTACCGGATCAAAATCAGATCATGTGGCTCTCTTTCATAGCAATCTTAAAATGAAACCACCTCCTAGTTCACTTTCAGTGGTTTAAGCTACCTGTGCTCTTGTCATGGTTTGTGTCTAGCTGTCCCCACAAAGCCTTGCGCAGCCATGGGGTGGCTTCTGGAGTTTGTGATTAATTCATGATTCAGCGCTGGGATCATGGGTGTTAGGATACACTTGGCCTGGGGCGGACAGCCTGAAGGCAACAAAGAGAGACAGACTTGCTCTCTGGTGCCACTGTTTTATTAGTTTTATTGAGAAACAAATAGCAATGAGAGCTTCAAAACCGATTAGTAGGTCAGTTTCAGTAATTAATACTGGGCTGGGCATGGTGGCGCATGCCAGCGTGAGGAGCTGTGGCTTCCCGGGCCACCATGGTCTCTTGTAGGTTCTTTATAAATGCATGAACTCACTTTCAATGAACTCTGTAAATTCATTACAAAAATTCTTTCTTTTTCTTTTTGGTGCCAGGGATTGAACTCAGGACCTTGTGCTTGCTAGGCTGGTACTTATACCACTGAGCTATCTCCCCGGCCCTACAAAAACAATTTCATTATTCACTTAAAATGTTATGATAGTTAGATTATACCTCAATAAAGTTGTTTTTTAAGAATGAAGGCATAATACAGACAGAGAACAAAAAACTAGGCAAAGTTGTCACTGTTTATAAGAGTAAGTCTTTAGGCAGTGGCAGTGCTTAATAGAAACTAAAATCTATAGAAAGAAGTAGGAATACTAAATACCTAAAGAAATACAAAAACTACTAATTTTTTTCTCTCAAATTCTTTGAAATATATGGCTGCATATGAGACTGATGTGCTACATACTGTCCTACTGAGGGACCTTAAAATACATAGCTGGAACCTCAGTGGCACAGCACATACCTGGAAAGTGCAAGGTCCTTAGTTCAATTCATGTATATCTATCTATCTATCTATCTATCTATCTATCTATCTATCTATCTATCTATCTATATTTTATGTGATTAGAATGAAAGAAAATTATACCATGATCTTAGGAATTTATATGTACATGCTTTGTGCCATAAATATGTTTACATATATTTACATATAAAATAACTTGTATAAAGAATTAGAGATAAGTAAATCAGTTCAATTTTAAGACCTTTAAGATCTTTATGCATCAAAAGAAGTTGTACAGTAAGAAACTGTACAGCTGCACGCATATTGTAATCCCTAGAGTAAACACACAAGCGGGACATGGAAAGGCAGAGTCAAAAGTTAACAGGCCTCTGGGCACAGCAGCGCACGCCTGCAAGCCCAGCACTCGGGGAGGCTGAGCCAGGAGGACCAGCAGTCTGAGCCCTCCCTGGGGAGCTTAGCAACTTGGCAAGACTCTGTCTCAAAATTTTAAAGACTAAAATTAAATTTTTAAAGGGTTGAACATGTAGATCAGTGTGAAGGCCCTGGGTTCAACCTCCAGTAAAACAACAACAAAAAGAAAACAAACAAATAGACAAAAATCAGTATATCCAACTACTATCTCAACGATACCATGGAAAAATGTTTGCACACTATCCTATTTCCCGCCAGAGCCCTGGCTCTTCCTTCACAGAACTCTTCCGCAAGTCGGTAAAGTCTTCAATGACACACAAAAGCTGCCCTCTGAGAAGTTCACCCCATGCAAGGTAGTCACCTGGTTGTTGAGACGGTTCCAGCCCTCTCTCAGCTGTCTCTGATCTTCACCGGGCTCCTGCACATTCCCCATTAGGGACAGGATGTCCATGAAAGATTTTTTTTCTTTATTGAATGACTCCATAAAGGACAGCAGACTCTACAAGTAGAAGAATATTTGAAAGACTAGAACACTTATTTCATTTTCAAAACATAATCTGCTATTTTTAAGTCTATAGCTCAAGATTGCTTTTTTTTCCCTTTTTTTAAGTGTAAATTAAGGTAAAACCCTCAAATCCAGCATTCTGTCCCTGTCTGGTTTCCTTCTGCAATGTGCCTTAATAATCTGGATGACACTAATTCGGTTTGTGACCTCTGTCGGTCCAGCTGGCTGTTTACCAGAATGGAGCAGCACAGCCTGCCAGCTCTAGAGAGCAGATCACAAACCTGGGAGGTTTGTCCTCCCCAAACAGGTGCTCACAGCACAATGGCTACACAGCTGTGAGAAGCGTGTCCCAGCAGCCAAGTGCAGTGACACGCAGAGCTTCTCATGGGTCCAGCCTGAGCCAGTCTTCCCAATTCATTCCATGCTAAACACCACTTTCTTCCTGCCCTAAAAAATGCAATAGAAGATGGGCGTGGCAGTACACACCCGTAATCCTAGCACTCAGGAGGCTGAGGCTGAAGGATCCTTGCTAGTTCAAGACCAGGCTGGGCTACTAAGGGAGCTCAAAGCCAGCCTGAACTGCATAGTGAGATCCTACTTCAACAAGGCAAGAAAAAAAAATTAATAGAGCTTTTCCTAGTTCATATTTGTGTGAAATATTTTTAGTATTTAGGATTTATCACTTTCCAAAATATTACTTAACATATAAGTACTGACAGCAGTTCTAATTCAATTTTATGCAAGCTGGGCACAATGAAATACTCTTAAAAGTCCCAACTGTTTGGAGGGCTGAGGCAGGAGGATCATTTATTTGAGTCAATAGGCTCAAAACCAGCCTGAGTAGCACAATGAGACCCTGTCCCCCAAAAACAACAACAAAATGCAAAACTAGAGATAAATGCAGCGAACTCCTTTTGGTTCATGTCTGGCTGTCCCCCCAAAGCCTCATAAAGACTGCATAAAACATTTTAAGAAATATGAATCTATAATACATAACAGCACTAAATTATATATATGTCTGAGAATAAGGCTTTCCCACTTGCACTGAGTAGCTTCTCAATAAAACCTCTCAGACCAGAGCAGGAAGAAAAGCAAGAATCCTGCCCTGCTCAGACCAAAAGACAAGAATATACAATGTCTTCTTCCTTCAATGGCTCCAAACCAGAAAGAATAAGTCACACAATTCACTGAACATCCGAGGTGGAAAGGCTAGACTCCTCCACCTCCCTCACTTAACAAGACAGCCTGTAATCCCAGTTATCTGGGAGGCTGAGGCAGGAGGATGACAAATCCAAGCTCAGGTTGGACAACTTAGCAAGTCTCTACATAAAAATAAAATATAAGAGCTGGGGAAGTAGCTTAGTAATACAGTACTTGCGGAGCACATGTGTGAGGCCTTCATGCCTCAATGTAAAAACAAAGAAAAAAAGAGAAACAGAAAAGAGAAGAGAAAAAGAAAAGAAAAACAGGGACCAGAGGGGTTATGGTTCATGTCTGGCTGTCTCCCAAAGCCTCACGTAGTGGTGGAGTGGCTTCTGGAGTTCGCGATTGATTCTTGATCCAGTGCTGGGACTGTAGGTGTGGGCGCTACACCCTGGCCCTGGGGTGGGCAATCGGCATTACAGCATAGGGAGGGGACAGAGGCTGGGAGCTGCTGCCCCTCACTTCGTTCTCTGCTCCTTGCCGCTGCCATGAACAGCCGCCCTCTGCCTTGGAGCCCACCGAGTATGGACTGAAACCTCCACTGACAGCTAAATAAACCTCTCCTTCCTTAATTCTGGGTGTTGGGTGTTTGTCCCAGCAGCGAGAGAAGAGGCCTACAAGTAGGGAGCATGGCAGTACTTCCAGCTCATCGGGGACAGAGGAAAAAGAAAGGTCCAGAAGAGTGGAGACAGTGAGCTCAAAGGACTGGAACTGAGAAGCCTGCTCTTTGGCAACCACCTTCCCCAGCAGAGCAGGAGATGGCCAACGGTGCCGGGACCTGAAAGTCTGACCTCCATTCACTTCCCCTCTGCCTACTAGTGGCTGAAGGGCCTTCGATAACCCTTACTGCCCTCATCTACATACCCAAAATAATAACACCAAGCTCAGCAAAACGTAGTAACCTATAAAATGCTTGTCAGCCAGGGCCCGGGACACAGCAGACGGTCCACACATTGTAATGATGATTCCTCTTGGCTGAGGCCTGGCCCTAGAATTCTGGGAAGTCTCTGGCTGACTCCCGACTTTTCCTTTCCTGCTGCTACATGTTTGTGTGTGCTCTGCTACAAACCAGGATCTAGAGAGCTTTTCATATGAGGGACAAGGAAAATATCCCTGGCTGATGGGCTGTACACAAGTCTGCATGTAGGGTGACAGGTCTCAGGCCTCCTGCGTTGCAGGCCACCAGCGCTTGCTGTGCATCTCCCTCCTCAGAATACTGCAAAGCACAGTAGACTGACCACCTCTAGAGCCCGGTCCCAATGCAGGCTCGGGCCCTGCTCCAGAACTTCCGGGTCCAAATATGCATTGTAACAAGATTACCTGTGACTCCAATGTGCACCAATACATGGAACACAGTCCTAGAATTAAGTCCTAAAAATTGGGGTTGATTTCATGTTTCAATACTTAACTCCAAAAGAGTTTTCTGAAGAAAACTCTTACCATACTTTCCTAAAACAATAAACAGTGTCCAACAGCACACTCACATGATACTTAGTAAAGTAGCTCTCCTTTTCTGTGTCCTTTTGCACCTGCTGTAGTTCTTTCTCTTGTAGGGCGAACCAGGCCACTGCGTCTTCCACCTTGCCCTGTAATTCACACAATTGCACACATGCACACATACACTTAAGATTATATGAGGACTTCTTTAACAATACAATTTTTTTAACAATACAATTTTAACAATACTTGAAATTTCTGTAAAATAACATCACCAGTATATGCCGATGATTCACTATGAGTTAAAAAGCAATTTTTCTTATTCATATAACACCTTAAATTTTAAAATAGATTGAAACCAGATTCTAAACATCATAGTGTGCTTTAAAAAGGAGTAAGGGGAAGCAATGTCCGCTTTTTACCTGCCTATTCATTTCCATTATTCTTCATTTTGGAGAATATTATTCCAAATCACTGCTTTATAACAGGCAGTTTTGAAGAGTGCTTCCCAATAAATCTACATGGAAGATGTTCACTCTCAAAAGAATAGTGACAAAAAAAATAGATCTCAAACATTTTAAAGATCCTAAAATAACACTCCCTCTAGGTGTGGTGGCGTACACCTGTAATCCCAGCACTGAGAG
This sequence comes from Ctenomys sociabilis, assembly GCA_004027165.1. Classification (NCBI taxonomy): domain Eukaryota; kingdom Metazoa; phylum Chordata; class Mammalia; order Rodentia; family Ctenomyidae; genus Ctenomys; species Ctenomys sociabilis. Next base: position 25,660 of record PVKA01011866.1, read on the forward strand.
GCTGAGGCAGGAGGATCACGACAAGTTCCAGATCAGCCAGGGCTACAAAGCAGCTCAAGACCAGCCTGGGCTACAAAGTGAAACTCTGTTTCAAAAAAAAAAAAAAAAAAAAAAAACTTCCCTGAGGGTTTAGATTATTTATGCTATCATGCAGTCCTTTCCAGTGATTTCTGCTTAGATCCTCGCTTAGGTGGAAGCTTATGTTTAGGAGCAGATTTTACTATTAACGGTAGAAGTTATATTTAGTCCATTCTTTTTTTACCCAACATTTGCCTTTTATTTCCTCCAGCAAGACAAGAGCATTTCTAATATTTCTATATCCAATTTCATGGACAGTTGAATTTTTGCTTTTATATTTAATATGAAAATTAATTAGAAAAGTGCTACTCCGCAGCAGGCCAGAAATAAGTAAGCTGATGGAGAGCCCCAGGTCTCCACTTCAGTCTGCCTTCCCGGCCCCACCGTCACAGCTGGAAAAATAGGCCCAGCTTGTCAAATAACATGTTTGAGGAAAAAGTCCTAATATTTTCAATGCTAAAATAGTAATCATGAAGAGTTTACCAAATCACAACACTCATTTATCTTCATAAAAGTAGAGTAAGGGTTCTAGGAGTTTGGTGAATTTTTTTAATAAAATTTCTACCCACAGTTTATGTAACAAACTGAAAGGAAAAGGGAAAGACTGAAGAACCAAGCAGGAGTTTCACAGTAATTCAACAGAGACTAGGAGCAGAACACAATGCTTCCATTGTGGTGGGATGCATAGTTCCATTTACCTGATGCCAAAAAACAAGCACAATGCCAAGGTGCTAAAGTCAGATGGTAACAGCCACTGTCTACACACATGCACTAAAATCCATTTGAGTCATACACTCCGAATAGCTGGATTACGCCAGGTGTGGTGGCACCCGCCTGTAATCCCAGTACTTAGGAGGCTGAGGCAGGAGGATCACTATGAGTTCAAGACCAGCCAGGGCTGCAAAATGAGCTCAATGCAAGCCTGAACTGCACAGTGAGACCCTTTCTCAAAAAGACAAAAAAAAAAGTTGAATTTTATGGTATCCAAATTTTATCTTGATAGACTAAACAGAAAGTACAACAGATAAAAAAATTGATACCTCTGCCATTGTTTAAGATCCAGCTTAATTTAATTTGGATGAGCAGGGGCAGCAAAGAGGCAAGAAGGAACATGGAGGGTAATAAAAGTATTTCATATTTATGGGTATATACATTTGTCAAAGCCCAACAAGAAGTAGGTACATTTAAATTCTACATGCGTTTATACTTCACTTTAAAAAATTAAGCCAACAGTGTATAGACCACAAAAAGGAGTTTGATTTGTAGCGACAAGGACACACCTGAGCCCGGCTTTGAATCACAGGTGCATTCTGGGAATACTGCAGAAACTGCGCCACATACGTCATGATCGACTTCTCGTCAGGATTAACAACGTCTACATCTGCAAGAGACAACGCGCCATCAGCGAGCTGGGCATATGATCTCCTATAACGAGCACTCAAGAGAGCTGTGTCACGGCCATGGCCACGGGGCTGACCCTGCAGAGATCTGGGTGGAGCCCTGGCAAGACACACGCAAGGCCTCAGTGTCCTCGTACTAAAGCGCCCCCTGTGGGCGTTGCATGGGGGAGGACGCAGCGGTCAGGGCGTTCCGGGAACATCGCACCATTCCCCCTTCTGGGGACACAAGGCAGAAATTCCTCTGGGAATGCAGGAACCCACAGCCACTGGAAGATGGCCTCGCAGTTCCAAAACAACACACTAAACGGGAGGCTGGCTGGGGACGCCCAGCAGTCCAGTCATTCATTACGACACAAACTTGCTGAGCACCTTCTCAGGGCCAAGCTCTGTGCTGCATTCAAGGGGTTCATGGAGGGTAAGTTTGCAAAGTGCAGAATTTCACGAAGCCGAAATAAAGCTTATTTATTTAGTCTTTTTGAGACAGGGTCTCACAATGCAGTTCAGGTTGGCCTTGAACTCTAGGCCCAGACAGGTCTAGAACTCACAACAATCCTCTTCCCTCAGCCTATCAAATGCTAGGGTTAGAGGTGTGCACTGCCACGCTTGGCCCAAGAATTAAAAAATTTTAAGTTCAGAACCTCTAGGGATATAAATAGAGTAGATCACAAAAATCACAGGATAGACACAACGTGTCACAGTCAAACCATGTAATTTTATGTCTCTTTGTGTGGTGCCAAAACAAATAATGTACTGCATAGCAAGGCCGTGTCTCAAAAAAAAACCCGAAAAACTATAAAAAATTTTATAAAAGTAAATAATGTAGATTAATGTAAAGGAAATCTATTTGTTAATTCAGTTAAACTCAACACAATAAATACTTACAGAGTTAGCAAATTGTAGGCAACAGGTAGGCGCTACACAGACATACAATGTCATGCTCTGACACTGTGGGACCTTGTGTTCATTCCCTTACTCAATCACTAAGAAAATGCTCAGTGCTCCAAGACACGACTGGCCCTCAAGGAGGGGAAAGATAACATTAAACTATCAGCAAACACAACAGATGGCAAATGTGCTAGTGGACATGTTCACTGGGCCCCAAAAGTCACTAAGTCAGCTGAGGCAGAAGGTGACTTTAATCCATATACAAATACATAATTTAAGCCAGTAAGCTTATAAAAGCTATCAATGAAAGGCTGGGGGTAGGGTTTCAAATGTAGGAAAGATTCCTAACAGATGAGTTACAGTGTTTAATGGAAAAAGTACAAATATTGAAAGATGCATAAAATAATGACACCAGCTTGACCAGATGTTTCTTTTTAAAGATATCTTATATGAAACCATAATGCACAGTGATGGAAGAGTTTAACAAAACTGAGTCACTGGGTTAGGGCGTGAAAAAGAATTGAGGCCTTATGTACCTGCAGGTGCCACCTGCCCATGAGGAATACAATCACTATGTATTGCCAACATGTACCAATAAAAAGGAAAATTCTTGAAAGTGATTCCCAAGATTGTCCCCTTAGTTCAAATATGACTGTGGGGCTTCGTTGGAGTAAATAATGATGTACTTCCCACTTTCAGGCTATTATCTGAGCCATCTCCAATGAGTTATCCGCAATCACTCATACAGTGGAAACACATTTTATAACACTTTCTGTTCCATTAGCTGACTTACCATTTTCATATACTATAAAAAAGGAAATGCAGCTACTGGTAAGCCTGAGGCAAGAGGACCACTGACCTAGCAAGACAAGGAGGAAAAGGAGGGGGCAGAAGAGGAAGAGAAGGGAGAAGAGGAAGGAAAAGAAAAGAAGGGGGAGGTGAAAATATTTTACACCAACAGTAAGATTTAGAAAGCCACATTAAAAGATTTTTAGAAACAGAAGTAGACAATCAGAAGAAAGTACAAGTCAAACTAAATGAAAGAACATAATGAAAGCTAAGAAGAAGAGGGAAGGGCAAAGAGAAGGCCAGGGAAGAAAGTGAAATGGGCACAGCAGCAGACAGGAGCAGTAACACCAACCACTTGGAACCAGTCCTGGGCCCACACTGGCACTCAGAGCCGCGGGTCAGCAGGCCACTGCGAGCCACCAAATGTCACCCAATGTGCCTGGGTGTGTTCTTCTATTCATTTTATTTCTATTGACTGATAAAAAATAAAATAGGGAGAGGCCAGGGAGATGGCTCAGTGGAATAAGTGCTTCCCTGGCAAGTGTAAGGGCCTGAGTTCAATCCCCAGTTACACCAAAAAATAATAAAATAAAAATAAAATGGGGAAATGGTTAATATAAATATAAATCCTAGCCAGGCATGGCGTTGCATATCTGTGATCTCAACATTCAAGACGCTGAGGTGAGAGGACTACAGTGTGTTTGGGGCCAGCCTGGGGATACACAGCAAGACCCTATCTCCAAAAACATTAACTATAAATTATATATATATATCCCTATCTGTAGCTACTAAATTGTAATATTCTTCCAGTATTTGAGTCAACAAAGAAGTCATTCTCATCACTGAAGAATGCATGAAATTCTGACATACTGCTCTGCTGTTCCACATGTTCATCACCATGAAGAAAACCATCAAGTGGGCTGGGGACCTTGCTCGGTGGTCTAAGAGCCTGTCTGGCAAGCACAAGGACCTGGGGTTCAATCTCTGGTGCCACATGCTACGCCAGCCTCTGAACTCTGGGCACACTGTGACAACCACTAAAAGAGGGTATAGTGGCACAGACCTGCAATCCCAGAGCTGGGGAGGCTTAGACAGGAGGATCACTGTGAGTCTGAGCTATGAAGCGAAATGCTATACCAAATAAATAAATACATAAATAAGACTTTAAAAAAAAATCAAGTGATGTTCACATCAGAGCTACACTCATTCAGTAGCTCAGGGCTACCTTACCTGCAGATAGGTACGAGGGCCGGGCAGAAATCTGCAAGGCATTTGGGGATTATTTGGAATTTACATAAAGTATGCACATATTTTATTATCTATAACTGTAACACATTCTTTATCTCACTAAAACGTATAACAAAAGACATGGTGTGTGTATTTCACTGTTTTTGGAGAAATGGTTGGTGAACACCTACAACATATATTGCTAGTTATAAAGCTGAGACAAGAATTTCTTTTATCTCTTGATCCACTGGTCCATTCTAATCATGAATCTATATGCTGCTAACTGTGTGTGTGTGTGTGTGTGTGTGTGTATCAGATCAGGCCTTGCACAAGCTCCACCCCTGAGCCATATAAGCTGGGACTTTTATTCTTTTCAGCAGAAGCTACGAAGTTTAGATATACTGCATATAAAACTAATACCATCCAAAACAAAGTGCTTTACAGAAAGAAATTATTTTACTCTTAAGTTTTGTGAAGTTAAAATAGAATACAATTGGATGATCACCCTAAACACAAGCAATTCCATATTTGGGGTTTTCTTGTTTTTTCTAATACTCCATCCAGCACCACTGACTGAGCAGATCAAGGGCAAGGCCTGGCCAGCCATATAAGGTGACCAGGGAAAGCCCCAGGCTCTACTCTATTAGAGCTGCAGCTGGGCGGGGAGGAGAGAGGGAGAGGAGATCCCCATGAGAACTGAATTCAAGGCTCAAAAGAAACATATAAGCAAAATTTAGAACAGAAATAAGAGTCAAGAGCTGAGGAGAAAGCTCAGTGGTCTAAATACCTGCCTGGCAGCCCCCAGAACCCAGGGGATGTCGTGCCAGCCATTGAAATTGGGCGTGGGGGCATACACCTGTAATCCCAGTGCTAGGGAGGCTGAGACAGGAGCATCACTATGAGTCTGAGCTTCCTGGCAAGACCCTGTACCAAATAAATAAATAAATAAATAAATAAATAAATAAATAAACAAACAAACAAACAAACAAACTATTTTAAAATTTTTTTAAAAGAAAGAAGAGGGCCAGGGAGATAGCTCAGTAGAATAAGCACTTGCCTGGCATGTACAGGGTGCTAAGTTCAATCCCTGGTACCACAAAAATAAATAAATAAGTCAAGAACAGCATCTCATAGCTGGCAACAGAAGGTCACAAAGACAAAGGGCCACACAATTCCTGAAGAATTGCTATTTCTTATCAGCTGTGGCCTCACGCTGCAATTGCTGAAGTGAACTAATTGGTAGGAATTCCAAATTTCATGAAATTGAATGAAGAGCTTAAATGAAAGCTCCAGGGCTAAAACATAATGCTGTTATATTCGCTTTTATAGAGATACTCCTCTAAAATCAATTTCACGGTCAATCTTAAAAGAGAAACTGTTTTCAAAACAATGAAGTTTGGTTACCTTCCGGTTCCAGCAACCTAGGGATTTTCAGCTCTCGTTCTGCAATGTCAAAGGCCTCTTTCAGATTGTCCTTGTTGGATTTATGCTTCACACTCTTCAGGTCAATGAGGTCTGGTCGCAAGGCATGAATGACAGCCAAAAAGGCCAGGCCATTTCTCCAGCTGGACTTAAAATCTGTCACACTGACAGACTCATGCCTGTCACAAAAGGACACATACTGCTGAAAGTAATAACCAAAATCCTTCCACTACAGCCAACATAATTAAAACCTAAGTCGGTAGACTGAATAAATAAATCATTTTAGCAAATGATTTTTATTTTAATCCTATTGTCAAATTAAAGTATAATGCCAGGTTCAATGATGATAAAGTTTAAAGATAGCCCTCTAAGTGGGGCCCAGCCAGCAGCTGCACTGGGTGGTAGGTGTTGGGAACGCAAGTTGTGAGGCCCTTCCCAGAAACTGCAGATTCACTCTCCAGGGCCAGCCCAGCATCCTGGCCTCCAGGAACCCCAGGTCATGATCGCTCTTAAGACTGACGCCTTCACTCAGAAATCTGTATGCTCAAGACTAACGTTAGGCCTAAGTAAGTTAAGATCATTTAATACAGATAATAGTTTTTGTTTTTGTTTTTTCTCCCTGGAGCAAATTAAGCGATCAATCAGGCCAAACTAATGGCCTATCGCTCACTGGATAGGTCACAGCTCACTTGTCTTCCCTCTGCTTAACATCTGTCATCATGGATGCATTGATAACAGACATGTTCACGTACCATGGAGTAGTATACAGCCTTAAACAGGAAGAAGATGCTGAACTGTGATACAACACCTATGAATCTCATATTACACTGACCGAAACAAGCCAGTGACCAAAGGCCAAATACTGCTTGATTCACTCACAAGAGGTAGCTCTCCAGCAGTCAGACTGACAAAGACAGGAAGCAGAATGGATTGCCAAGAAGAGGGCTGGGGAGAAGCCTCAACAGGTATAGAGTTCCAGCTCTACAAGACGAAGAAAGTTCTGGCCATGGACAGCAGTGAGGGCTGCACAACAAAACTCCTAAGTGCCACTGAGTCGTACACTTGAAAATAACGGTACTCTGTCTGGTAACTATGCTCATGTGGGCCCACAAGGCATCCTAGTGTCTGCCTGCCTACCCATCTCCCTCTGCATCTTCCCTGCCCTTGCAGTACCAGCACCAGGCCGGGCTCTCTCTGGTGTCTCAAGCCATACTCTCAACTCCTGCTCTCAGACACTTTCTCCACACCCTGACCCATCTGACACCTCGCCTTTGGGTGTGAGCTACAAGGCACCGGGGCGAGGCCTCAGCAAGGCCTCCTGGCCTCCTCTGCGAGCAGAGGCGCTCTCTCTGCTCTAAACTCTCCTGACCAATCAGGCACTCCTGATCCTGTTGCCAACTGTATTCACCACAGCACTTCCCGTCTCCCCTGTGGGGTGCAGCCCGAGCAACAAGGCCCTGCCCTCCCTGCTCCTGAGAGCAGAGTTGCTGCCAGATGCAGCCTGCCGGACTTAACCTACGGCCCTATAGAATCGGAGTCACTCACTCAGTAATTCTCCTGTATTAAATAAGGGATCAGTGGAAATCTCGTAAGTGTGTAGCTGCCCACAGTGCACAGGAAGTATTCCACAACAACTATAATTTCCTTTAATATCTAATAAAGACAATGAAATTCAACGAGTTATATTATGAATCAAATGATAAGAGATGCTCCAGGAAGGTGGGTGGCTAAAACAGACCAAGATAGCTTGCCTGGCTCACGTGAGACCCAGCTTCAATCTGCAATACTAATGAAAGGAAGAAAGGAAAAAGGAAAAAATTAAATGCACAGAGTCACCATTTAGAGTCCTAAGGCCAGGGCTCTAAGCCCAGGCACTCAGGCTTCATGGTGTGCGCCTAGAGGCAGAGCTGGAGCAAAACGCAGGCCCGGGGCTCCAGCTGGGTGCAGGGCCAGGCCCAGCACGGCCCTGACCAGTGGCTGCTATGCCCAGCGGGGTGCCAGGCCCCAGGTCCCTGCTACACTATGAACTGAAGCTGGCCCCACAAAGAAAACGTGGCTGGTGGCTCAAGGACAATGTGGCTGGTGGCTCTCTGGGCATGATTAGGCTCCAGAACAAGAGGCAGGAAGCAGGCCCCCTTAGGAGGGAGGAACGAGGACTATTTCAACTGTGTCACAAACAAGAAAACACAGCACATTCGAGCACTGTCTTGCATCTGAGTCCCAGAGAATCACGGGACACTGAAATACAACTACTTAATACAGCACCGACGGTGGCCAAAACCAGGATGGCCTCTGGATGCATTGCTTCAAGGAGCTGCGTCTCTGCCTCCTGTGGGAGCTCCAGGGAGCTGAACCCTGGGCCATCTCACTGAACCACACAACCCCCTCTTCTGTTGGGGAGACAGGGTCTCACTGAGTCACTAAGTTCCCTAGGCCCAACTCAAATTTGCAATCTGCCTGCCTCAGTCTTGCAGCACTCTGGGATGGACGCAGCTGGCACCATTGCACCGGACTGAGGATTTTCATCTGAACAAGTTTAGCATCTGCTCTACAGGTGAACATGGAGGAAAGATAAACAGTGGTAAAAGACAATAGGCCTTGGGAGTTGTTTGAAGGCTTTTTACATAATGAAATAAACTAGAATGTAGTAAAATAATGCTTTTCACGATACAACCTCGAATTTCAAAAGTAAAACTTTCTCTAGTACATTCAAGAAAAAGTTGCCCTAATATAATTAAAACATTAGATATGTATCTCTGTGTACCTCGTAAAGTAAAATGTGGTAAGGGACTACTAAGGAAAGATGAGGCTATAGGCAGCATTAAGCTCCACCCCCGTAAGATCTTCCCTTGCTAGGCCTCAGCAGCATCTGCATGATTTTGTTTACCAGGACGCGCCATGATGAGATGAGGGTACCTCGCACACTCTATAGCTGTTCTACAGAGGAGCGCTCCTGCATCTTAATCCCTTATTCTTCCTAATCTCCATCCCAGCCATTGCTGAAAACAGACAATGTATCTCAAGAGCAGAACATATTTCCTTTATTAAAAAAAAAAAAAATAAGGTCAGGAGGATCACCACAAGTATGAGACCAGCCTGGGCTACAAACTGAGCTCAAGGCCCGGGCTGAACTGCATAGCAAGACCCTGTCTCAAAAAGACAAACAAACCAATAAATACAAAGCTAGGTTGGTGCCATACAACTATAATTCCAGCACTCAGGAGGCTGAGGCAGAAATATGGCCATGAGTTTAAGGCCAGCCTGAACTGCATTGTGAGACCCTATCTCAAAATAAACAAACAAAAGATAAATAAATAAACACAAATTTCCCCTAGTCAACCTCTCTTTTTCAAATACAACCTCCCTGGTCTCTTTGTTTCTTCACTGAATTAAGTAATGAAGACCAAGTTCTCCAACATAACTACAGACAGCACCAAGAGATAACCTTGTGAATTGGTTTCTTTCTCACTTGTGAATTAGCACACAGTTGCTCATTCAACACATAGCTGAGGAACCCTTGTTATGAACTTCCACTAGGCTAGGTCCTGGGCAGACACAGTCCATTAAGACAGAGTCTTGACTTTTAAAGACGTCAGAGTATGGTAAGGCTTTAGATCTGAATCTACCCCCGAGGCACAGGGGAGTTACCCTCAATGAAAGTGTATTGAAGTACCCTGTTCCTTCTCCATAGCAACAGGGGGACATTTACCCAGAAACACCACCTTCTGGTGTGACTGCACTCACAGAAGCCATGTTTGGAAGATGCAGTGGGAAATGAAGGCAGCCCACGAGATTATCTCCTGAGGAGAAGGAGTTCTGGTGGTGCCACGTTGGCCGGCCTGGAAGCTGGTGAATAGTGGGCACAGCTGCCCAGTGTGCCCCTTCTGGCTGGAGCAGCTACTTACGTGGCACAGCGCTCCTGAGCCCACAGGAGAAGGGCTTTCTTTGCAGTCAGCTGCCACCGCGCTTGGGCTGTGGAGCATTTCTTAGCTGGCAGTCCTGAGGCAGGAGACGAATCCGAAATGCTCCCATCATCCACAGGTTGATTGGAAGCGCAAGAGAGGGCCTGGGTGAGCTCCTCAATCTAGAGGGTATGACAGTCAACACACAGAGAAGGATGTTACTGGCACTGATCCAGAATCTGCAGCCAAATAAGACCTAAAAGAATCCTGTGAGAAGAACCACTTATTTCTATGGAAGTGAGCTTTGGGCCAATCTGTGAACACCAGTGTTGGTCACCTAGCTTCCTGTGGCTTCCCCTTGGTCTGGGCCATTCCTCATCTCCCCCAGAGATGGCATTCCAGGTCTGCTGGTCCACAGGTCCCTCAACAGCGCTCCCTGGAGCCCCACACCTGCCAACTGACCCCAACCAAACCCCTCGGCTGTGCTGAGGGCATCAACAGAAAAGCGTTCCTGCCTGAGAATTATTAAGAACAAAGGTATCGAGCCAGGCGTGGTGGCGCATGCCTGTAATCCCAGCACTCGGGAAGCTGAGGCAGGAGGATTGTTGTGAGTTCAAGACCAGCCTGAGCTACAAAGTGAGCTTAAGGCCAGCCTGAACTGCATAGTGAGACCCTGTCTCAAAAAGACAAAAAAAAAGAACAAAGGTATGTGCAGGAACAAAATAATAAACACACTGACAGCCACACCCCAAGAAAGAAAATCAAACTGTCATCAAGCACATCAAAAACAATCCCGTAAGTAATTCAAGAACTCTAACTGCATACCACAAAGACATAGCCTTTTCTCTATATCCAGCAATGGTCAAAGTATAAGAAACTGCACGTTTTTGTATTGCCCATAGATAAACAAATAAGGTCATATTTTGGAAGTAAAATTTAGCTTCATTATCCTTATACATATTAGTGTATTGTAACTAGATATGCTTATATATAAAAATAATATGTAATCAAGATTTATATGCTTGGGGGTTTTGTTTTTTTTCTTGTTGTTGTTGTTTTTGGTGTGTGTGTTACCAGGGATGGAATTCAAGACCCTGCACTTGCCAAGCAGACGCTTATTCTGCTGAGCTATCTCCTGGCCTGAGATTTATATGTTTTAAAATTTTATATAAATTAGATACACTATATTCTAGTTTTTCTAAAATAAGTATCTGTATCCCCACATAATTTTTAAAGTTATTTTAAAAGTAATTAATGGATATACAGACAATGCTGTTTTTTCAAGGAGTATAGAAAAATCTGCCCTAAATCAGAATCCCAAGCCCAAAAGCAAATGTTCACCAGCCCCAATTTCACAAAGCCAGGGCCACACCATCACCGAATCTCCTGGGCCCAAGCGCAGTATGGAGAACGTGCTAAGAGCTCAGGGGTGAAACTCTCTGGGATGAAACGAGTCTATGAGTCGGCTCTGAGAGAGGACTGGATGCTGGAGGGTTACTCAGAACACTAGTGGATGGAGGCCTTCACAGCAGGGGGATTTTACAAAGCTTAGTGGGTTAGATCTCAAGCTCTGACCCCAGCAGCTTCCCTCTTTCCCTTTCCCACAGCAAAAAAAAAAGCAAACATTCCAGGCCAGGGTTGTCCAGACTAATCCTGACAGGGATACTTCAGAGCACAGTGATAATCTGGCATTCAATTTCTTTCTGTGTTTCTTTCTTTCTTTTTTTTTTTTTTTTTTTGTATTCTAGGGAAGGATCTACAGGGTGTTCAAGGTCTCACTAATAGATCAGACTTGTAGTGATTCTGTTTACACCCTCCCAAAAGCCGGGATTACAGGCACATGCCGCCACGCCTAGTCTCAAATGCTGTCTCACTGTGCACCAAAGGGCAGGGCCAGCATGGCAGGCCTGGGGATCGAACCCAGCCCCCGCGCCTGCTGCAGGCACTTAAATCCACTGAGCTATTTGGCCAGCCTATGGCATTCAATTTCTAGTCGAAAAACAAGGAGAAAAATGGCCCAAGGCCTGCTGTGTATTTCTACATAGTCAAGCATTCTTTTATTTATGAGTGCTTTTATTTATAGGAGATGCTCATGAATGAATCTAGCTTCAAGTCATACTTTTTGTTTTCCACTTATTTCATCCTGTGTGAACTGAAATGGAAGTGATTTTCTTGTCTTTTTTCTCTTTTTTTTTTTTTTTTTTTGTGATAGCAGGGATTGAACTCAGGACCTTGCACTTGCCAGGCAGGTGCTTATGGCGCTGAGCTATATCCCTAATTCAAAGGTAATTTTCATATCATCAGATGACTTACATGAAAGTGCTGTATAATGGTCCAAATGAGGCCAAGAATGATGGATGGGTTTCCTTCTACAATATCAGCAACATGAATATTTATTAGCTTGATCTGGAAATGAAGAGATGCAGGTCAAAAAGAGAAAGCATTTCATAGCATTAATCATGTCTACAAAATCGTGGGTAAAATTTATACTCACCGATTGATTTTTTAGGAATGTCAGGGCATGTTCTATATTGATTCTACACTGGAATGTATTAGATCCTTTATCTCGAGGCTATGAAGTTCAAGCAAATATATTACTCATAAATAGGAAAGAGTTTTTTTTTTCTTTTCAAATCAACAGAAAGTTGCTTGGTGTCATTTTCAAATCTTACCAACTGCTGTCCTGAGAGCACCTCTAACAGGTCTAGGAGGACGTGGCCCTTTCTAATGTCTGTGAATAAGTCTGATATGACGGAGGGAGGAGTGTGCTGCAAGAATCATGAGAAAAATAATCAACGTTGGGCCCCAAAACACAGTACCTATTAAGTGTATGCAGTTTTTTAACAACCTAAGATTCAGCAGTGCATTTCTTTAATTAATAGAATGCTAGAGAGCATGCCAAGTTCCGTATCAAACCACAGGAAGAATAGTGGTGAGCTTTCTCATGGTAAGTTCCCAGGAACATAAGGCCCTGCATGGAGCTTTCACTGAGAGCTTAAAGCATTGCTCTATAAAGGCATTAGAGACTTCCAGAATTACCCAGCAGTAACTACATGGAAAGCACGCTGCATCTCTGGAGTAACTGCTATGCATTTGCATAGAAACTCACGTACGGGGCAGGGGTGAGCAGTGGGAACCATCTGTAGGAAGTCAGTCACCACGCACCTAGGGTGAGTGTGGCCAGAAGGGCACGGTGGGGACCATCAAGGCTGCTGGTCCTCTCCACCTGGGTCTGCATCCCAGGGCTAACACTTACACACAGTGTGCCCACAGGCAAGTCACACCACTTCTCCACGCTTTGTCTCCTTGGCCTTTCGAAAAGCATAGCACCTCTTGCTCCACAGGGATGCTGTAGACACATGCACTTCGTAATCGCTGAACTACTTAGTGTCATCAGACGCAGAGTTGGGCACAGTGTTCAACATTAACCATCACTACACACCAATCAGTTGCCATTTGATGACAGATTCTTGGGCTCTAAATAGTTGTACTATGTTGTCCCATACCTTTACATACACACAGTACTCTTTTTGGGTGTTAGAAAAGAAAAACACACACACAAAGATCAAAGTGGATTCTGATGCATTCTTAGAAGAAGCAGTCCAGGGCCTTCTGCAGGCCGCCAGCCCACTTCACAGTGGCTTGCTCAGAGCCCAGGCCCGGGACACAGGGCAAACAGCAAACGCCTTCCCAGCAACTTCTTTCACTCTTTTCTCCTCACCTTTGCCAACTGTGAATTTATCCAGCATGTGAAGGTTTTCTTCTGAGTGTCTTCCTGTTCAGCTACCAAAGAAAGAAAATAGCAGATGAAAATGAGAAATCAATCATATCACAGCTTCCAAAGTCTGTCACCCCAGGTACGTAGCATAAATTTAATAAGTTTCTAGGTCTCAGATTGAATTCCAGGTGCTTGCCTAAACGGTGTTCTAGAAATAATGTGATGCTGGAAGGTATCTTTTTCTAACACCACAAGTTAGCTGATGAGAGACAACGGTTTTTAACACAAGTTCACTAACAAGGGGATTAGTCTCCACAAGGCCTTAGGTATGAAGAGAGCACTTAACCCAACAAAGCCTGCAGTCCCGGCCAAGTCACGTAGCAAAGACAACACCAAGGCATCTCAAAATGTCACGAGGCTCACTGACACCCTGGAGCCTGGCCTTCCCATTTATTATACAAACACACTGCCATAGAATTAACTAAGAGAGACCTGCAATTAGCCAGAGACCTGGGCTCAAGTGGTGTGGGTGCCTGGCTGCCGTGTGAGTGAGTGGCATCTTTGGATCATATAAGGAAGGTAAGCAGAGACTGCCCCGAGAAGCGGCTGCTCAAGGACTGACACACAGCGGTGTGTAAGGCACTCTATGAGCCAGGCAGGAACCAGGCACAGGCCGCCTGCTTCTCCCCATGCCCAAGGCTCCCCACCATGGGCTGGGGTTCACCATGTTTCCTCTGTGCTGCTCTTTAGTGTCACTGATGTCAGTCGCACATGCAGACACACACAGGTAAGTGTGCAAGTGCAACACCCCCCACACACTTTCAGGCCTCCCACTCTCACTCCTGCTCCCACAGCAGTCTGTAGTCCCCACATTTTCTCCTCTCCTGCACTCCCGGAGGCCTTCCTCGGATGCTGACACCGGTGTGGGCCGACACTGTGCCCTTCACACCCAATACCCTGTCTGGGACCCCGGCTCCTCACAGTGCCCCATAGATCTGGCTGGCCACGCTGTCCTCCAAAAGTGCCTTACAGTCACCCACAGCCCTGTCCCCCAGGTCCCTTCCCGGAATTTCCCCGCCACGCTCCGGAATTTGCATCTCAAGCCCTGAAACCAACCTCACCTTCACAGTCTTGTCCTCCTCCTGCCATCTCCCATCTCTTCCGGCCTCACTCTCGCATCCAGCTCCTGTCCAATGCTTAATGATCTGGGGGCCGATTCCAATCAATGTTCCAACTTCCCTGCCTCTTCCTGAGTTCCTGTCCTCGCCCTCACCAACTCCCATAGACACACACACAGCTTTTCATTACTAATATCCACACTTCCTCATAATCATGACTTCACATGTCCCTCTGTGAACATCACCAACTGTCAACTCACGCCATGCAGCACCCCAACCTCAACACTGCTTTGAGTCCACAGCTAATGCCAAGCCAGAGTTGGCCAGCCTGCCACCGGTGGTGGACTAACAACTGTTGTCAACTTGGTGCACGCAGCTGAACTGAGTCGGCGTAGTTCTGGGCGTGGAGGGCCCTCCTGAGGATCACTGCCTGCAGCATAAGATGCAGGACTGGAGAGGAAGAAGGGAGAGCTGCTGGTTCTCCCGGAGGAGCTTGTCATGCTGGCTTTCCTGATATGAACTCAGCTATTCTCCTTCCCAGAAGAGCTCAGGATCTTACTGTTGCTGAGGATGGTTGTGGTACCTTTCGGGGGAGCTCTGGTCCTTGAGTATTGCTTCCTGGCTCTAGTACAGGCACCTCAACTGGCTGACACAGGTCCTTTATCCCACCCATAAAACAGACTTGCACAAGACACCATCATGGGCTCTAGGTCTTCAGCTGGACTCAAGTAGCACACTGCCATGGGATCCTGGCCTTCGGCTGGATCCTTTGGGTCTTCAGTGTATAGACAGATAGATCTTCTGCACTCCTTTGCACTTGACTGTGTGAATGACTACTATAAAGTAATCCCATAAATTCTGTGTCCTGTACTATATTGCTTCCCTTGTAAACCTTGACCGTCACAACACCTTTCCCTTCATCCCTCTCTGCTTTAGATGCCATGATCAGTTACCATACTGCCCACACTCGCCTGGGCCCTATCTACCTTGCTACATTTGCTCAGCACACCAAGTGTGCTAAGGAGGCTACAGAAGCCCCAGGGTGTGATCTGTCTCATGTGAACCCTCAGTGCCCTCTCCATGCCACCAGGAGTCACGATATCACACCCTCTCCCATCCTCAGATGGCAAATTCACTTCTCCTTCTTCCTCACTCAACACCTCTTCCCCCATCGCTACTGTCAACTGAGACTTTGTTCCCAAGATGCCTTCCCTTGACCCGCCCCATCACCAACAACCCGCCAAGGTGCTCTGCCCAATAGCACGGACCAGTGATGGTAGCCTTCAGAGCTCTCCATGATACCAAAAGTCCCCTGTGGCACAGGTTTGCCACCACTGACACAGATACTCTACTCTTGACCTAAAGCCTCCACACGTGTGCTAGATTCAATCCCTCTGCTTCTACTCAAAGATATTCTGATCCTTCCTCTCCCCTATCACCCTCTCTGTCCTCCTTTCTTGGACTGTTCCCACCAGGACACATCCAGGCTGTCAATTTTCCCATCCCAAAACAACCAGGACTGGAGATTTAGCTCAGTGGTATAGCACTTATCTGGCAAACATGAGGCCTTAGGCTTGATAACAGCAACAAAACTCAATAAATAAATACAGACAAAAACAAACCTCTTGGGCCAGGGAGATAGCTCAGTAGAATAAGCACCTGCCTGGCATGCACAAGGTCCTGAGCTCAATCCCCAGTACTGCAAAAAAAAAAAGAGCCCTCTCCTGACCCATTCCCCCCATGAGCCAGTGCTTCATTGATCTTCTCCCCAGTGTGGCAATATGCTTCCAAAAGAATTCAAGCTGACCATCTCCAGGCCTTTTCCTTGTTCACTGTTGACTGATCCCACATCAACTGACTCTGCTCACTCTTTGCCACTACCCTGCTCTTCTTCAGGTCCTCAGGAGCTGAATCAAG
Organism: Ctenomys sociabilis; assembly: GCA_004027165.1. Taxonomy (NCBI): domain Eukaryota; kingdom Metazoa; phylum Chordata; class Mammalia; order Rodentia; family Ctenomyidae; genus Ctenomys; species Ctenomys sociabilis. Next base: position 42,116 of record PVKA01011866.1, read on the forward strand.
GTCATCAGGAGCCATCAAGTCACTAACACCAGCAGCTGATGTTCAGCTTCCAACTTCCTGGACCAGGCGGCAGCAGCCAAGGTGGCAGGTTACTCTCTCCTCCTGCTTCCAGGGCTTGACTCACAGCTTTCCTCCTGTGTCACCAAGGGCTCCTCCCTTTCCCTCACTTCACAGCCGATGTCTTGACATATACTCCTAGGTCCTCTATGAAAACATACCCAAACGTGGCCACCCCTCTCTCATCACAGGCCCCATCACCACAGCTTCCACCAGGTTACTATAATCGATTCCAAACAGATCTTCCTTCCAGCCTTACCCCAAAAAAGGACACGGATAAGTCAGTGCTGATCAGGAAAAGCCTGCTCCTCCACACTTCTCCATCCAGTACCAGCTGGGCCCTTGTACTCTCCCACTCGCTTGCTTACCTCTGCAGCGCCCTGGCCTCGGTCTCCTCCATCTCCCCAGACGCGCTCCGCACCAGCTGTTGGCAGCACCCCCACTACAGGTGGCCACCAGGATCCCGCCCGCGTCTCCAGCCAACCTTGGGCTCCCAGGGTACCTCTCATCCGGAAGGCCTGCCCTGGCCCTGCTGTTTCAGACTAGAGCCCTCCAGCTTCTGCTCTCTCTTGCCCTGCTCTGTTTCGCTCTGCAGTCCATGGCAGCTATTTATGGAGTATGATGCTCACAACCCAACATTTCCCACTCCTCCTGGAGATGCTGGCCCCACACAGGCAGAGGAGTCTCATCTGTGAGGTCCCTCAGTGCCCAGGAACCTAGCCCAGAGGGACCCCAGAGGAGTAACTCTTGGAACAATATGGTCTCATCATTGCTGTCATATTTTGTTTAATACCCTAAGATCAAATTTGCCTTTATAAGGTTACATTCTTCCCTGTTAAAGTTGCCTGTTCTACCTTCTTTCACTCTTCATATACCACTGATCAGTCCTTACTATATAGTCAAAATGGATGAAAATGACATACTAGTATTTGGCCTACAACATGAATAGGAATATGACAGTTGGGGCCGGGGAGATAGCTCAGGGGAATAAGCACTTGCCTGGCAAGCGCAAGGTCCTGAGTTCAATCCTGGTACTGGGGGAAAAAAAAAGAATATGACAGTTGACTTAAATTTTTTTAAATTCAGAGGCTGGGGGAGGGTAGTTCAGCGGTCTGCGGGCTTCCCTGGCAAATACAACAACCACATGATGTGCCAGCCTTGGAACCCTGGGTACACTGTGCTGGCCACCAAAACTGCGCATGGTGGTACACGTCTGTGATCCCAGCACCGAGGAGGCTGAGACAGGAGGATCACTGCAAGTCTGAGTTGCATAGCAAGACCCTGTACCAAATTAATTAACTGACTGATTAATAAAATGTTTAAAAAACTTTTTAATTCAATAAACATTCTGTTTGAAAAACAAGACTAGCAGAGTAAACAACTATACAGTATTAATAGTTGTCTACTAATTACTGTGAATGAATAAAGATGTGCCTAGCCACACTGTAACTTTTTCCTCTTTAAATGTTTTTTACTTCTATGCATTTGCAGTCTAAGTTACTTATTCACCCGTGACTTTGCAGTTTACCAGATTCTCAGTAATTGTTAGCTAAACTACAATGAGATCCAACAAGCCAACTGGAGAAGTTAGGCTTTAAGAACTATTGCTATTTTGTGTGTGTGTGTGTGTGTGTGTGTGTGTGTGTGTGTGTGTGTGTGTGCATGTATAGTACTGGGAATCGAACTCAGGACCTTTTGCTTGCCAGAATGGGGCCTATGCCATTGAGCTATCTCTCTGGGACACTACTGCTATTTTATATTAATCCCACAAGCAAAAAAAAGTTACAAAGAACCACAATTTTGTCTGATAATTCAAAATGGGACTTACTCTCCTGCAATCTTTGAAGTATGTTTTCATTATTCTCCCCTCCTAGCATCAACAGATGGTACAGCAATAAATTTTAAACATGCACTGACACTAAAAAAATGCAGTGAAAACTAATTTTATTTTTCAATAGAAATAAAAAAAGAAGCTAGACAACTTTTTACAATTCCAGGATCAAGTTACATGCACCTAATACACTTAATCCAGCAAAGAGGAGCCTGTCTATTCTTAACAATTCTTAACAATAAAGCAGAAATCCAAAATTAAAATAAACAACTATTTGTTTTAAAAAGTTGACTCTCCTCTTCATCCTTAAGAGACCAGGAAGACTTTTTCCATTAAAATGACAAGGCAAAGGTTGAGCATGGTGGCACGTGCCGTTTTGTAATCCCAGCACTCCAGAGGCTTAGGCTGGAGGATTATCATAAGTTTAAGACCAACTCTGTCTCAAAAAAAAAAAAGATGAAGAAGCAACTAAGCAGGAATGTTATCAGGACCAGAGACAAGAGTCTGCAGGACCTTGGGGGAGAAACAAGACAAGAGAATGACAAAGCATTAACTTGGCGGACATGAAATACAGCACAAAACTGGATGCAGAAAGTGTGTCAGCTGCCTACAGCGGCTCCGCATTGTGTCAATCTGGACATCGTGTTGCATTTTTTTCACAACAAGACAAGGCACTACTTCGTGTCCATGTGATACTAGACAAAAGGACTGAGCAAACAGGGTGCCATACATTTCCTTCGCCAAGAAAACAGTAAGGACTTAATCGGATGGCTGTGGTGGCAGAACCTCGTGTCATCGGAAGCCACGCAGAGAAGCAATCTTGACAGGGCATCAACTGGAACGTAACACAACCGAAAGTTTTGTAAAGGAAGCATTAAGGTATCCCTATCCTCATTTAATTAAATCTGCTACAAACCAGGGTGAAGGCAGAATGAAGAGCTCTCAATAAACCCCACAGGTTGTCCAGGGAGCAGGGAACAGGGCACTGACAAAACCTTCAGAAGGGTCAGGGCGGTGTCTGCATGGCTTTCCCCTCCCTGTCCACACCTTCCTGGAAAGTGGAGCCCTGCAAACGCCTAGCTGCAAGCCAAGCTGTCCCCATGCAATGAAACCCCTTTGTGCTCAGACCCCTCACCAGACTTCCCCATTTCCACCCTGAATCACAAAAGTACCTTGCCTGCATTTGCTTCAAGAGCCACAGAGTAAGCACTCTGGGGGGATCCCTTTTGTTCTTTAGAAGACTGAGCATCAGAGAAAATGTAGTGTGCTTAGAGCAGCTTAATACAATGCTTCCTAGACTGGCATGGAGAGAAGAGGCGCTTTGAATCAGCCAGCAGATGTCAGGGAAAGAAGAAAAGGCAAAGAAACGAATAGAATGATTTATTGCCATGATGACATTCTGTAACCATGCTAAGAAATAGGATGAAAAATCTATACTGAGTTTTGAGGCAAATAAAAAATATAAATGAAATGGGCATACACCAAATATAAGACATTATTAACATGTTATTATTTTATATAATTACATATAACGTAGAAAATGTGACCAGTGAGAGGGTAGGCAAAGACCATCTCTAGGTGCCATCACTGCTGCAATGAACTTAATCCCTGGGTTCGGTCTCATTAATCCGTCTTTTGTGGGCTGACAGTGGCCACCCTTAGTGGAAGGGATCTAAGTCGAAAACAAACTGAATTAAACTTGAGGGCATAGACTCTAATGTTATTATAAAGTTCATTATAAAACTGCTGTGAAACATTTGCCTGGAAAACACAGGGTCCTGAGTTCAATCCACAGCACCACCAAAAAAAAGTGCGTGACTCAGCAGGTCCAGCATCACCCAAGCTCACCTACACGGCAGACTACAGGGCTCCCGTCTGGTCGTAAGTCAAAAGCAGTTCGGAAAGGCTAAAATCACAAGCTGACTTTTTCCCTGATTGCATGCAATGCCAGGTTACAAGGCGGACTCTCCAAAGTTGATCTCTGTGGTGTGAGGTCTAGCAAGCTCCTCCCCTCCCACTATCCACAAATTCCTTTCTTCTCTCTTACAAGGTTATCGATAACAAGTTTACTGGTCACAGTCCCAAATTCACTACTTTGATTTTTTTTTTTTTTTTTTTTTTTTTTTTTTTTTTTTTTTTTTTTTTTTTGCCCTGCAGATTAAATCATCCCCTAGTTCCTTATTGAATAAATCATAAATTTTCAGCCTGATATTCTTGGTTACTGCTAGCTTGGCTCCAATTCACTTCACCCTGACTCCAACCCATGACCTCCCACAACTTCACTGACATCCTGTTCTCTAGCCAAACTCAAATCCCTTGCACGGCCCCTCTGCACTAGGAAAGTTATAGGTTCAATTCCTAGTGCTGAAAACATAAGAATATTGTATAGAATTACCTTCAGGGTATGTACATAATGGGGTTGGCATTTATGTACTTTTTAAAATGAAAAAAAACCATTGCCAGTAGCACCCCGCACTCCGAACACTGACCTCATCATTCCTGTCACCTCACGGAACAGTTCTGGTTGCCTCTTTCGCAAGTGTCTGAGGTACGCAGCTGTGGCTGCCTCTGTCCTGAATCGGCTTGAAACATTTACCTTGCAGGGTCGTTCTGGTCTGGAACCAGAAGCCCCACCATGCCAGATGGAGTGAAAAGGAGGCGGAGAACACACGACAGCCTTTTTAGTTGACAGAAGCTGCTGTGCCAGAAGTGACACGCGATAGATACATGGCGCTGTCACAACGTACACTGAACTGCATTCATTGCTCAGGCATTTTCTACACATGCCTTTTTTCAAGCATTCTAATAAGCCTTTAAAGTCCAAGTTCACCTGAGTGCTCACAGGTAAAAACTCAGCTTGCGCAACTGCCTCAAAGTCAAAAACACAGCACCGCCTTGACCAATAAGCTTTCTTCCCACGAGGCGCCCTGCGTGATTTCCACAAAGAATTCTGATGCCACAGTCAAACAATGTTGTTTGAACTCATCCATGAACTACGGCACACGGTGAAGCTCACTGAGTAGCGGCCACAGCTGCCAGCTCACCGACCACACCAGTCAGGTTGGAGTGCGTCACCTGCTATTGCTAAGGGTTGAGGTGTAGCTTATCAAAGAGCCTGGCCTTTCTGTTGGCTAGCGCTTGCTGGCAGTCTTCACCATATTTTTGATCACACTACGATGTAGAAAGGTATTTCTTTCTTTTTTTCTTTTTTTTTTTTTAAGTATCAGGGATCAAACTTGGGACTTGCACTTACAGGCAGGCCCTTGTAGTGCTGAGCTATCTCCCCAGGCCTATGAAGCTTTTTTCAAATATTATAAATTTCATGCTTACCCTGTTGTCCCATCTAATTATGAGAATGAAAACATTCTAAAGTTTTAAAAATACAAAGTCTATATTGACCCTAACCTTCCAATTATCACTGTTTCCCTCAATGATACCAGAACAGTTCATTGGCACCTTCCAGATTAAGCACAGAAAGCACACAAATTCTAAAGGGCTTTGGTAATGGGCTTGTTTCTGTTGGTCATGGGCCCTCACTCCCAGGATAGAACCCCACAAGCAAAAGCACCAGTCAACATTTACTTCATTCTCTAAGTTGCTCATTCAAAGAGCAGAGATTAAGTACACAGAAGTAAAAAGGCATCTGCTATAAGAAATCTTCGTTTGTTCTGAAGTGGCAGCCTGGGAAGGACACAAGAGCACTCGTGTGTGACGTCATGACTTTGATGTACAGAAAAGATTGGGCTTCAGTTTAGATCATCACATGATGATCCAAAGTTCTGAGCAGTCCTACAGAATTGCTTCTCGATGCCATGCTTTTCAGAAAGCATGGCTAGAAAAAGCATGGCTAGAATGTGCAAATGGCATTGGTGCTCCCAGTGAATAAACAGTGCAAGCTAGAATATGACGATTTGGTAGAGTGTTTACTTTGACAGAAAATGGTGAACTGCATGAATGCCATCAAGAAGCAGTGGGATGACCTAATAAAGGAAGGGACATACACCCCTCCACCTCACCGCTTGGGCAAGGAGGAGCCCAGGCCCTGAGCAGGCCACTGCCAGGGGTGGAGGCTGATCTTCCTTCTCTTCTCCACTGCAGTGACTTTTTTTGTTTTTTGTTTTTTTTAATTTTATTTTATTGAAGTACAAATAGCAATGAGACAGTTTCAAGACACATTAACAGGACAGAGTCAATAAATTAATACACTGCAAATTGTTCTCATAATGTTTTGGTATCGTACAAGGTGCATACATGATATTATACTTACAGACATTATTATAGCAGATGTCTCTTATCAGTAAATTAAGAGTGTAGCTGTTTATGTATCTTATTTTTTTTATACCTGGATTGTATCACAGATTCAATAATTAATACTTTCTACCTTGTTATTTTCCTAGTGGTCGTCAATAGTATTAGAAGCCAACATAATATCTTGTCCAACCACTATTAGTGCGAATCTTGCTTCTCATAAAATTATGCAGAAGCATGGCATATTTATCCTAACTGTACTGTTTATACACACACATCATGATTCTTCCTTTTTATACCCCTTTTTTTGTCTAGACTTGTCAAAGATGGGCACTCCATTGTCAGTAAACCAATTTAGGTGCCTGGACTCGGCGACACAATCCAACACAGTCCAGCATTCTACAATAATAGTGAGTTATCTGAAGAAGTTGCTAATTGTAGCCATTTACAGCTCAACTTATTATGGCCCCGCGTTATATACCTCATTTTTTATACTTTTCTGCTGGATGATTAAGACCTACATAGAGCAAGACTTATATACCAACACATGTACTTTATGTTTCTTATGAGATCAGTGAAGTCCCCTCAGGGTTTATCTTTTAATCCTGTACCTTATTCTGTAGATCCTTTGTCTGTGTCATCCATGTGGATGAGTCACGGCCAATGCTTGACCAGTTTGCTCTCTCTGAGAGCCTGAGAGAAAGTTTTCTCTCCATGTGACTCTCCCCAGGCACACTTTAGAACTTCAGTCTCTTTCCTCTGTGGCTCCATAATCTCCTTGTTCAGAAAATTTGGAGCTCAACTGAGTTTCATGATGTTGCAGTACAGGTTCTCCTATGTCCCAAGTCTTTGCTGACCTTGAAAGGCTAGGGCCAAAATGTTGGCTGGCCTTGTGGCTCTTCTATTTCTCCAGCTTTGATCTGTGAACTTAGGTGGTTAACCATCCAGAAGAAAAGCTGATTAGTATCCTGCAGCATTCACTTTCCCTTATCAGACTCAGTTGATTTTAGTTGTTGTTGAACGTTTCCTTTTGTATTTCTGCTTTTCGCTTCTTATACTAGGAAGACTATACGATATTTGCACATGTGTGTCTGGTTTATTTCACTTATGAGTATATGTTCAAGTGGCATCCACTTCAGTATAAATGCTTCAAACTTATCATTCTTAATAGCTGAGTAATACCCCATTGCATAGAAATACCACATCTTTTTCAACCATTCCTCATGTGATGGACATCTTGGTTGTTTCCAAGATTTTGCTATCACACATTGTGTGCAGTGACTGCTTACTGAAAAACCTCTGTCAAATGTGTAAAAATAAGGAATACCATGTCCAAAAAAAGAAGAAATTTTCAAAGGATAGATGATCTCATAAGCCTTCCACATATACAAATATTAAAGAAAAACAAATACATCTAAACAATAAAAAGAACAAAGTAGGGTTGGGGATATAGCTCAGCGGCACAAGCATCTGTCTGGCAAGAGCAAGGTTCTGAGTTTGATTCCCTGTACCAAAAATAAATAAATAAAAAGAACCAAATAGATGAATGTGCTGGTGTGAAGTTTTTAAAATATCTTTATTTATTTCATTTTATTTATTTTATTTGGTATAGGCTCTTACTACACAGCTTGGACTCACAATGATCCCTGTCTCAGCCTCTCCAGCACTGGGATTACAGGTGTGCGCCACTACACCCTGTCTCAGTGGGCAGCATGGCACAGGATACCAGGGATTGAGCCTGGGTCCTTGAGCTTGCCAGGCATGTGCTTAGACTACCAAGCAATCTCCCAGCCTGAGAAAAAGTATTTATTGAGCCTAGGACTTCTCCTATTCTAACAACCCTTAGGCAGTTTCTAGTAAAACACCTTAAACGAATGGCATTACTGAAGAAAACACTTTTTCTGTACTACTAGCTTACATTTCCGTTATGATACCAAGTACATCAGGTTTCTCCCCACATGAGCAATTTTCCAACTTGGTGCATGCCAGTGGGCAACCTCCAACTCAACCACAGCATGAGCAATATGAAGTCAGCACAGCATTCACAGGTGAAGAGTTCAGGCCCACAAGACCACACACCTCATGACCACACCTCATTTCTAAGGCCGATGACAAGAAACAAGGGCCCTAGGATCCCACACTTCTGTCCAATTTGGGTGCAAGTTAGGATTCCTAAGACTCCCTCCTCAGGTTCAACAATTTGCTCCAATGGCTCACAGAACACCAATAAACTCGTATGTTTACTCAAGAAGATATAATAAAAACACAAATGGAAAGAAAAGGAGATGCACAGGGTATAGTCCAGAAGGATCCCAAAGGCAGTGAAGGTGGGGTGAACCACTTTCCCAGTATATAAAAATATTCAACTCAGGAGGTCTCCAAACCTATTTTAGAACATTTTATATAGAATTTATCACAGAGGCATCCTCGATGATTAATTTAATCCCTAGCTCCTAATTACTCTACTAAAGATCAGAGTAGGCAGTAATGATCTCTTAGTTCTAAACGTCCAACCATGACTTGATGCATCTGGTAACCAGACCCTCCATCCTCAGGGTATCAGGGGATCCATTCATAGTCCCCTCATTAAAACAAAAGACGTTCCCATTACCAGGGAAATTCCAAGGGCTTTGGGAGTCCTGAGTCAGGAACTGGAGCTAAAGACCAAATATGAGAACAACAGCTGTTCCTAGTATCCCCGCCTCTCAGGAAATTACTAGGGTTTTAGGAGTTCCCTGCCAGGAACCAGGGGCAGAGACCAAATTTCTATTTCTTCTGATGTCACAAGCGCAGACTGATGACACCCAGAGGTCCTTCCCTAAAATAGTCCTGCCGGTTACCACTCATGAGGACGGTCACTATAACTCATGTTGATAATTAAGCTTGCAGCTTATGGTTCAACAGCCATCCAAGAACCTTCAACAGGCTGTTAACCAACAGGAAGGGAAGCAAAAATACAATGCTATCTCTCCTATTGCTCCTCAAGGAGATGACAACAAGCAGAAAACTAAAGCAAGAAACAAATTAAGGGAATAAACACATTCAGGCATGCACAACGGAAATGGGCAAAGCCTGAATTTGAAAGATAAAAAGGAAAAAGCCTGCTAAAACTAAAAGGAAGAATACTATGGAAAGGAGAAGGAAGAAGGGACAACACGCTGTCTTACAACCATTGACAGCAAGCAAACTAACTAAAAAGGAAAACCAGGGCCAGCCAAATAGCTCAGTGGATTAAAGCACCTGTAAGCAGGCACAGAGGCTGGGAGTTCGATCCCGGCCTGCCATGCCAGCCCCACTCCTGGGGCACACTGAGAGGGCAACTGAGACTGGGCATGGTGGCATGCGCCTGCAATCCCAGCTGTTGGGAGGCTGTAAACAGGCAGATCCCTACAAGTCTGATCTAGTAGTGAGACCCTGAACACCCTGTAGACCCTTCCCTAAAATACAAAATAAAAATAAATAAAAAATAAAAAGGAAAATCAGTCCCAGGACTAAGAGCTCCCTTCCTGAACCAGCGCAGGGAACTCAGGGGTACCTCCTGGCTAACGTAAGTCATAAGCAGAGCGTGTAACTGCTTCTCAGACTCGCAGTCCCCCTGCTTCACGCACACCCCACAAGAACGCAGGAGGCTATCTTGGGATGGAATCCCCTCTCCCTCCCACAGCTCCCCAAGCCTCGTCCTGGGATGGACACCACCACCACCATGCTGGCCTCACATCTTGCCCAGGTGGCCTCCTCTGGCTATGGGGCCCACTTCCTTCCCCTTGGGCTCCTCTGTACCCCTTCCAGGTTTTCCTGTCTTCCCTGCACCCTTCATACTGTTTTCCGCCTCAGCCAGTGAAATGGGCTGTTCTTCTCCTCCCTCTCTTGGAAGATGCTTTGCTGCTCTTAGAATCAACAGTAAAACCCTAAACAGGCCCACAAGACACATGTGGCGATCCTAGCCTTTTGTTTTCCAGTACTGGATCATGAGCTTGTCCCTCAGCTACATCTCCAGCCTTTTTGTTTATCCTTTTAATTTCTTAGTTTTGAGATAGGGTCTCACTAAGTGGCTCCCTTTCAATCCTCCTGCCTCAGCCTCCCAGAGTCCTGGGTTTACAGGCATGCACCACTCCTTCTGGTTTCCATGGTTGCCTTAAGGAAACCCAAATCATCCCAAGTTTCTGTTTGATTTCCAGCTCTGCCCTCCTCCCATTTCACACTTCATCTCAACTTTTACTCACTGACAAGATGAAGAACACTGGCTCTACAGCAAGCTACCTCTGCTTGACCCCCGCTTAAGAGCTGCACGCTTGTCTTCTTGTAAGTACTCAGACAGGAGGTCAGCGAACTACAGCCCGCTGCCAGCCTGAGCTGCTGCCTGTTTTTGCACATCAAGCTTTAAAGGTACACAGGTTTAGTGGTTGCCCAGGGCTGCTTTCACACCACAAGAGCAGTTATGGCAGAGACCACATAGCACGCAAAGACTGAAGAGCTGCCGGTCCCACCCTCCACAGCAAAGGTCTGTCAGTTCCAGGCATCCACCATGCCTGCTAACATTACGCTAAGTGACAGAAGCCGGTCACAAAATCCCACGTACCATGACTGCATGTGCAGAAAATGTCCAGAATAGGCAAATCTATACACAGAAAGAAAGGAGATTAGCAGTGCCGAGCCCTGAGGGGAGGGGGGCTAGAGCTAGTATTCTCTGACAAGATGAAGAACAGGGCTTGTTCTGGGAGGTGACAAAAATGATCTAAACATCAAATGAGGTAGTGGCTACACATCTCTTACAAAGATACTTAAAAACTATGCAATGGGACACTTTAGACAGGTAAGTTGAATTTTGTTAGTTTCTGTCTTTTTGAGACAAGGCTGGCCTTGAACTCACTTTGTAGCTCAGGCTGGCCTGGAACTCACAACAATCTCCCCACCTCAGCCTTCTGTGTGCACCCCTACATCCTGACTCTGACTTTTTTTTCTTCTTCTATTCTTCTTGGTAAAAACTGAAAGCAGGGCTTCGTGCATGCTAGGCCTACATGCACTTCTCCGATTCCACTGGGGCTACAGCCCCAATCCATGAATTTACCCAGTGGTATTTAGTAAAGCTCTTCCCCCAGAACTGGCTAACAACAGATGTGGTGTCATTCATCTGTGCCTGGGCATCAGCTATAGGCTGTGTGTGTCTGATTTTGCCCCTAGCTGTGCCGGAAGTCCCTCCCATCATACTTTCTGAGCTCCATGAATTCAGGAAATATTTGCTGGGTGAATGATTAAATAGCTGGGAGAGGAGGGGGTGGGGCTTTGTTGTTATTCTTCCCCAGTCAACATAGAGATGTAGGTGCTCAGTTCATTAGGAAAACTGCATGACATGTAATCAGTGAGCAGGGCAGACACAGTCCCACAGGCGCGTGTCCCCACAGGAGTGAGCCACACCCTGAGAAACACCTAAGACCTTCATATTGAGGCTCTGTCTCCAGCCTCAGTGGAACGCAGCTCCTGGGTCCTGAGTAAGCAAACCCCTGGTATTTCTAGCAGAGGAAAACAAGCCCACGGACCAGACAGCACATGGGCACCTGGGTGCTGTTGGACGCTCCTCCCCCTTGCCTCTGTGATTCTGTTGAGCTGTTCTGGAAGTACTGCTGAAATGAATACATCAAGACACAACAATTGGGCCAGGGAGATGGCTCAGTAGAATAAGCCCTTGCCTGGCAAGCTCAAGGGCCTGAGTTCAATCCCAGGTACTGCTAAAAAAGGTAACAATTTCTCAGCTGGGGATACAGCTCGGCAACTTAAGCACCTGGCTGGCAAGCACAAGGTCCTGAGTTCAATCCCCACTACAGCCTTATTCACTAAAAAAATTAATAAAAGTTAAAAAAAAAAAAAAAAAAGAAAGAAAACACGATTTCTTTCCACATGTGTGGTACTCCCCACAACCTCTTATCCACCGCAGAAACCAATCAAAACAGGTGAGCCTGAACTCCTTCCATGAGGTGTCCAAGGCCCTGACCACTTTCCATTGCCTTTGATCTCAGAGCCAAAGAGCCAGACTGTGCCAAAGAGCGGCTCTGTGATAATGAACCGTGGTTCTCATGCTCTACAACACAGCAGATCACTCAGCTTCTAGGGCAGGTTTCTGGGTCCCAACTCTGGGGTCCACACACCTCTCTTTCCAAACAATGTGGACTGATTTACATATGTGACTTATTTTTGAGAAATAGACGGGAACAGGAAGGGTCAGGCAAAGGTAATGACATGATAAACTCCTGAGATGCCAATCTAATGTGGTTCAATGTTCTTCTATCAGCTCCATGGATATCCTAAGACACATCTGGAGACCTGAAGCTCGCCGAAGCCAGCACACCCAGGAATAAGTGAAACTCTGAGTAAGGGACCATGACGTTCCACAAAATCCTGTCAATGATGGGAGACAGTAGACACTTAATGGGGGGGGGGAATACCGTCATTCCTAGATGATGGAAGATCTCATAAAAAACATGTATTGCAAGTCTACTGTGTCATATATAGTAATACATCTGGTAGGGAGAAATTCAAATCCAGATGTGCATGATTCAAAATCCATATCCTTTTCATTATAATTCAAAGTTAGCTGAAATGTCAAACCTGGGGTCACGCCAGCTGCCACTATCTCCTTCTCCCTCTGTTCCATCCCAAACTTCTTGACGGAGGTAGGCACACTACACACTTTCACCTCCTTACCTCCTACCCCATCTCAGCAGATGTCATAGGAAACCCACTACATCGTGGCCCTTAGAGAAGAAACTAAAAACACTTGGGCAGCAATCTCAACAACCAAAGTTACTCTAGCAGCGCCTCGCCACCCAGTAAGTGTCTGGAAGCTGATGGTCACCCCACTGAACATCTCTTGCCACTGAAGAGGCCAAAGATAACTTGTGTAAATCGTGTGATGTGTTAATAAATTAAATATTGAAGTTTTATTCATACAAAGTTTTCCTTTCCTGAGATATGTATCTATCTTGGGCAGAATATATATGCCTATATTCCAATCTTTCCCTTGAGCCAGGCGTCTGTCTCTCCAGAGCCTCAGGCCTGCCTGAGGTGGCCAATTCTTCAGTGGCCAATTCCAACACCCACTTTTCCACCCAAGGACAAACCTGAATCACTGGTGATGCCTCCCTCTCCCAAAGTCCCCACACCCAACCAACCCCCTAAATCCCTGATGCCACTCAGTTTCTCTCTGTACCCATTTCTCTCAATTCTCAGTCATCTCCAGGTTGCAACACCTTTTTCTCCCACTTAGAGTCTGTGCCTCCGCTCATCAGCCCAGCATAGACAGCACCCGGCATCGAACCTAGGGGGTTGTTCCTAACACTGGTGCCACCATTCTCTCTGCAGCATGAGTCAAGTGCTTCTCCCTGACCTTAGTTCAAGCCGTCATCTCCTCTCGCCTCTAGCGTTCTCCCTACAACTCCAATCACCAGTCCACGAACACTCACATCTTCCATGAGCTCAGCCTTCCCTTCTACCTTTTCCTGTACCAGAGCTCGCTTCCCAGCACCCCTGCTGCACATTTCCATGAGACCAGGACTCCCCCTCTTACCTTCACATTACACTGTGGGAGCCTGCATGCTTGTGCAGATCCTTGTAATCTAAGCTATGATGTCTACACTAGTGCTCACTGAGCCTTACAAACAGTAGGTGCCCTGTGCTTAATGACACCAGGTGCAGTGGTGCACACGGATGATCCCAGCTACTGGGAAGACTGGGGCAGGAGGAGCACAGGTCCAACTTGGCAAGACCCTGCCTCAAAACCAAATGTAAGCCAGCCGTGGTGGTGCATGCCTGTAACGCCAGCACTCGGGAGACTGAAGCAGGAGGATCGTTGTGAATTTGAGACCAGCCTGAGCTACAAAGTGAGCTCAAAGCCAGCCTAACCTACACAGCAAGAGCATGTCTTAAAAAGACAAATCAATCAGTCCATCCATCCATCCATCCCATGACTGACCTTAAGAAATCCCTACTTTCTTCTTAGGCCTGATATTACCTCCCTTCTCCTGTGTGGCAAACTCTGGAAAGTGCTAACTGCAGAGCCCAGTGCAGCAGGCACCAGCCTGACGTGACCGCTCTGTATGGCATCCCTGGGGCTTCCACATCCTAGCACTTACCTGGCTCCTTGTCTGTCCCCAGTCACTCCTCCATGTCCCTTACTTGCTCCTCCTTTCCTCTTTGACCTCAACACACTGAAAGACCCTATGCCACACACAGACAGCAGTAGAGGTTCCCCTTCTATTTCTTTCTTCCTTGCTCATTGAGCACAGATCCAGGGCCTCGATGGCCAGGAGAGATTATGCACCCAAATCTGAGGCTTCTCTTCCAAACACATTAAGAATTTCAAAATGGTCTCTGGTACTGGAGGCTGAACCCAGGCCCTTCATACGGAGCTACATCCCCAACCATTTTTTATATTTGAGACAGGCTCTCACTAAATCACTTAACTACTAGGAGGACTGCATGAGCTCCGACATGCAATCCTCCTGCCTCAGCCTTCCAGGGTGCTGGGATTACAAGACGCATCACCACAGGCAGCTCCGTATTTTTTATCTACCACTTTAAAACAGCTTTAAAAGGCATTAGCTCAACAGTCTAAGCACCTGCCTAGACAAGGGTAAGGACCTGGGTTCAATCCCCACTACCACAGGCTGTGCTGGCCAGCACTGGGGAGGCTAAAACAGGATCACTATGAGTCTGAGCTGCATAGTGAGACCCTGTACCAAATATATATATATATATATATATATATATATATATATATATATATATTTTTTTTTTTTTTTTTTTTTAAAGGCTTTAAAAATGCCTGGAAGTAAACACTGGTACTCAATAATATATCAAAAGCAATACTGTATATACCATTACTTTTTGCCAAAATTCCCTGCAATGATTTAGAAAAATAAAGTCATTCAGAGAAATTATAATCACTACGGTTGCAATGAGATGAGGAATGGAGCATTTTAGAGGCAGAGCCGGGCATGGTGGTGCTCGCCTACAATCCCAACACTTAGGCAGCTGAGGCAGGAGGAGACTGAGTTCAAGCCAAGCCTGGGCTACAAAGGGAATTCAAGGCCAGCCTGGACTATGCAATGAGACCCTCTCTCAAAACAAGAGGAACATATTTGAAAGACCTCCAAATTTGAGAGTGTGAAGTCACATTAAACCCATCAAGTATTTATAAATTAATATGTTATATTAGCTTCTTCCAATTTTTTAAGGTGCTGTTCAACTTGTTTTTTTTTTATACAACACTTCAAGCTCTAACTAATTACACTCCCTACCCAACACTTACGCATACACAAAGACTCAGAAAAAAAAAATCCTGTATCTCCCCTGGGGCTAATTAAAAAGGATTTTTATTTCTATAAGGAATGAATGAGATCTTTGTTAACCCACTTGAACAGGATTCTCAATGACCCTGGATTTATCTTGCCCTAGTTTCCAAAACGTAACTGACCCAGAATAATGCAAGCTTATCTCCAAACTCTGGACAAACACAGAACCAAGGTTCCGAGAAGAGCCAAAGCTATTCATACAACCTAAGAGAAAAAATGATTTTCCTGAAACACAATGTACAGCGCAAACACCTCAAGAGCTCATATTTATTTTCATTTAATTCAGAATATTTTTAAGATTAGAAAGCTTTCTAATGCCAAAGCAAAAAGCCTCCTCATAAAATACAAGAAGATAGTATTAGCTACCATGATTAGTACAAGCTTTCTGGAAGAGTTTGTATTGTTAAATACAACACTGGTGTAAGTGAGGACTATCAGTGTTTTCTAGAGAAAATTGATAACAGTGTTCCAACTAACCACAACAGCCCCCAGATTTGATTTGATTTTTATTCTTAATAACCGAGCAGACTGAACTGCTTAGAGAAGCAAAATTATTAAGGCTGACATGGCATCTTTTTCTTACTCCTCATTCACTGCTGTAATCCAAGTTCCACACCAGAGACTTTGCTTCAGAGAGAGCCAAGTTCCACAGAGACACCTGTGACTCCTCCTGCTCCTTTCTTATGCTTCACGGAATTTGGTTCCCTCACAGTGGAACAGCTTTTCTCTGAAACACACAGTTCTAAATGTCAGACACACCTTAGCCCTGCCCCTACCTCCAGAAAGCCGCAGGCCACAGTTCTGAGTTTCCACAACACGGCGTCACCCTTCTAATTCACCAATATCCGGGCCTTTATTTTTTATACTAAAATGGCCACTCAGTCAATCATCATGCAGCTGTTAACTAAAGACCTAAAATATTCAAAACCTTCACCAGCAAAGAAGAAGATATGGGAGTGTCATGCACAGGCTTGGAAGACTTGTGAAGCAAATAATACCCAGGATGGGTGGAAACTCCAGAAGGAATAGCTCCACAGGACTCAGTCGGAGGACAAAAACACCAGGGAGCACCAGCCAGAGTGAGGGGAATACTTAGTCTTGTGAAAATATATAAATTAGATTGTTACTCTTCACCTTCCTAAAAAGGAAACATGAAAAGATAACACAAGCAGTATTTCCAGGCATGCACTGGTGGAATCTGTACGATGGATATCAAAATTTGGAACATGATCCTACAAAGCTAGACCTCCACTGCTTTCACAAGGCAGTCAGATCTGCACCCCGTGTAGGTATCTCACACCGAGACACTTCCCAGGGGGGCTTGAGCTATGTCCCTCTGTCCTCTCGACACCTAGCACACTGCATAGGTTGGCCCTCCATGTTCACTGAATAAAGGACAAAAGTATACAGTACACGTACTACGAGACCTTTTATCTAACCCATGACATGTGGATTTCTTTTCCTTGAAAATGTGGAATTTTTTCAATTCACAGGTAACACCATATGCTGCATCATATGTGTTTTTGTGCACTTTCGTTTTGTTTTGTTCACCATGTACAATTTGATACTTTAAAGTATACGTACATCGTAGAATTAGACAAACCTAGCTAATTAATAGATGAGGTATCTCCTATAGTTACCATTATGATTTCTGTGTTGAAAGCACGTTATTCTATTACCTTTTTAAGGCATCCTGAGCCAGACCGCCCCCGCCAAAAAAAAATCTGTCTGTATGTTTCAAAAACATACTGGAAAAAATTTTAAAAGATAATATCTATAGAAAGAAAGAGAGAGAGAGTCCAAGTATAGTTCAACAGCAGACTACTAGCCCAGCATGTCTGAGATCCTAGGTTCATCCTTTTTTGGTTATTGTTGTTGTTATTGTTTTTTTTTTTTTCTT
>PVKA01011867.1:0-59468 GCA_004027165.1 Ctenomys sociabilis
TATATATATATATATATATATAATTTATTATTTATTATATATAAAATTAGCCATCCATGTTTTGAAAATCTGTAACATATGTATCTCATGTTACCATTTATGTCATTTGTTCTCTTTGTTTTTGCTTCTATTTTTCACTCTTCAAGTTAAAATACAAATAAGTAAATTTTTTTAAAAAAGAATACTCATATTATCTAAGCATTGTAGCACATGCCTATAATCCCAGCACTTGAGAGACTTGAGGCAGAACTGCTGTGTGTTTAAAGCCAGCCTGAAAAAAAGAAAGGAAAAAAAAAGGGAAGAAAAAAGGAATACACTTAATTGGCCAGGAGGATAACTCAGCAGCAGAAGAGCCTACCTGGCATATGCAAGGTCTTGAGTTCGATTCCCAGTATGGAAAAAAAAGGAAAGAAAGGCCAGCCTGGGCTACACAGTGAGACAGACCCTATCCCAAAAATCAAAACCAAAGAACCAAAAAAAAAAAGAGTAAAGATTTCTCTTGGTTCAAACTTCCAGTGTTTCACTCTACAATCAGTGGTCATGTGGTGCAGCAGTAAGCAATGCTGGGAAGCCATGGAGGAGGAAGTAAACGGCACCTGGCAAGCAAAGAGAAAGAGGAAAAAACAAACTGAACTCCCACAATGCCCTCTGAGGAACAACTCCACATACCTAGGAGACTTCCAAGTACAGCAGACCTCACCTGTTCAAGCGTCCACCACATCCAAGAGCTGCATGGAGCCCCACCTGCAACATGTGGGTCTTTGGAAAACATTCCAGATCCAAGCTATAGACATCCCAAAATTGACTGCAGGGCTGCTACAAAATATGGCAGCCCCTCTAATAATGGAGGATAGGCAGTTTCAGTTTCAGTATATCAGTCTTTGGAACTTCTAGGCTTAATGATACAGTTAAACATTTGCATCAGTCCTATCCAAATCTTTTTTTTTTTTTTTAAAGTACTGGGGATCAAAAACTCAGGATATTGTGCTTGCCAGGCAGGTGCTTATGCCACTAAGCCTCCTCCAATGTCTTTCTAAAAATTAAGTGTTAATGTTTCTTCAACTGATAACAATACTTTTGTTAAGTAATTTCACTGACCTAAGTGTTTATGGTTGTATGATATTTTATTTATGTCTTTTATTGGGAAATTAGACAAACGAACTGCATGCACATTTGTGTTTTAAGAAAAAAAAAAAATGACTTTTAGGGCTGGCTACATAGCTCAGCAGACTAAGAGCCTGCTTGGGCAAGCACAGGGGCTGAGGTTGGACCCTGGCACCACATGCCCCACCAGCCCTACTGCCCTGGTGTACTGAGCCAGTGACTGAGTCTGGGCATGGTGGCGCACACCTGTAATCCCAGCGCTGGGGAGGCGGAAAACAGGAGAATCACTACAAGTTTGAGAGCTATGTAGTGAGACCCTACACAAAATACCAAAAAACAAAGGGTTTTTTTTGCCATGCCTGCCATTTAAAGTGTGAAATGGGATTCCTAAAAATGGACATTTTGGCAAATCTATACCACCTGAGGATATTGTAGTAGTGTCTAGAGATTGACCACACTTCAGCAATCCCTATTCTATTGTATATAAATGCCCTACAATTGAGTGCAAACTCTGCTAGGCTTTCCTTTAGCAGTCTTTCACAGAACTGCTGTTCCACCTTTGGCTTCGATATTGTTCAAGATGCTTAAGGTCTTATAGCAATCCATCCGCCTCATATACTCCAACTGCTTCCACCAAAGAAACCTTGACCACCAAGCACAGGGCTCCCCGTGTTCCACAGCAGGTATAGCACCACATTATTGCACACCCTGGTCACTATGCGTTAAAACTGCACATCTGAACATCACACGGCAGAAGGAAAAGCTACTGCAGGGAACAGGAGATACCCAGCTGAACACACTGTGTACTCTTTCCACCAGGTGCAGAGGACACTCTGGTCAGATGTACAATGTGGCAGATCAGTGCCCTCGGTCTGAGCACACACTTCACTCCCACACCGGAAAAGAGACCAAGACCATCCAAGGATTTCCCATTTCACAAAGAATCAAACTCTTTGTGACCCAGAAGGCCAACATGAGCTGGCCCTTCCTTCCCTCTCTGACTTCATTCCCAGCACTGGGCCCCTGGCCCGCAACTGTGCTACCTTCCCACACAGTCCTCTCACATCCAAGCACTCACATCCAGAACCCATATGCCTTCTAGTCCATCTGACTAAAGCAGTCTTCCCGAGGTGGTTCTGTGGCTTACAGGAGTAAGCCCTGTCCATCTGCCTACCCACCCATTCATATCACTCCCTTGAACAGCCTATCTAAATAAATATCCCCATTTCCTCCCTCGGGATTCTCTACTCCCCAGCACTTATCACCCAACATCATCCACACAGCAGTCTCTTGCATAGTAAGTATCTCCTTCATTAGGGTGACAGCCACAGGCACAGAAATGATTTCTTTTGCTTTGTGTTTTATCATCACTTGCCTGGCTTTCCTAGAAACCCCTAAGTATTACATCACTAATGTTTGGAGACTGCACATACACGTCAAAAGTAATACTTCTTTTTTTCGTCTTTCTGAGACAGGGTCTCATACACAGTTCAGGCTGACCTTTAGCTCCCTTTGTAGCCTCCTGCTCCAACCTCCCGAGTGCTGACAGCAACACATTTTAGAAACAAACTGCACCACACCATATCACTGCCCCACAAGGAACCATTAAACAGGAAGGCAAAAAATATGACTAGAAGAGTGAGCTTTATTCCTATAAATCAATGTTTTAAGGCACCTTAAAAGTTCACAATCAGCAAATGAAAAACTCACTAAGGTCCTAAAAACAGCTGGCAAACATTTTTAAAAATTAAGATGCAAAGCAGTAACCATCCAACCTTAGCTGACCTGCCAACAGCACCTACAGCAGTAACACCAAGCCTTTCAGATCTTCTGATGATTGAAGAGTGGCACAGGCACCACCGCTGACCTACCACACCTAACCAAACAGCTCTGGACTATCACAGCTGGCGATATCGGTGCCCTATTACTGTCTATTGTACTGTGGTAAATGAAGGAGTGGGAGGAGAAAAATGATTCCTATGTTACTACTCAGAAAAACACTTATTTCCTTCCCAGTATGAGTCTGTTTCTTTTTCACACATGGAATGTGCAAGAGCAGGGGACAAAGAATGAGTGGGAGAGCTGGCAAGCAGCACTGTACCCAGGCGTACTTTAGAAGAGGGCTTTCGAGATGACCCGCAGCTTTCAGAAAAGTCCTGGTAATGTCTGCTAGAGCAGCAAACACACATTTAAGTAGAATCAGAGACAAAACTGTAAACTTGCATGGTTTAAATCTATTTGCTGATATGGCACATTCTTCCACTACGGTGACCACATGGCCTGTTGAATATTATATACTTTTTCCTCAGTAAGTCAAAAGGTTAAAAAAATCAAGTGTCCACAAGATCTTAGGGGAATACTTCACATAAATATGTACTTATTAAAGACCAAGGAACATCTTAAATGTTATATGCAAAAATCTCAAGCTGCAAACCATTTATGTGCAAGCTGAGCATGGTGGCGCAGGCCTGGGATGATACAGGACTTGGTTGCCTGAGGCAAGAGAGCTGCCACAAGGTCATGACCAGCCTGGCCTCCAAGGTGAATTTAAGGCCAGCCTGAACCACAGAGTGAGAACCTGTCACAAAAAAAACGAAGAAAAAAAGAAAAACCTTTAGTTACAGAAAATATAATTCATAACTCCAGAGCCTATGATCCAGCTATGAGTATGTAGTTATGTCACATACCTGAATAGAATTTGCTTAGGTATACACACTATGAGAATTGGTAAAGAACCAACCCATCTTTAAAATCATGAAAATCTGACTTCTGGTTTCTGGCCTAGCATGTAAAGAACTGAGAAGTCATCAGTGTGAACAATGCTCCCTCGGTGCATCAGAAAACAAAGGTCACAGAAAACTAATGCTGTTTTGGGGAGACAACAGGGAGACTCACAAGCTAACTGAGCAGAAACCTCCCCAGCATCCAGTACTTGCACAGGAAAACCTAAACTCTAAATGACGGACTGCTGGCAAACCTGAGAGTGAAATGGGGGAGGGGATGTCTCTGGGGAGGCTCTCCCCAAACCTGTGTGTTTTACCATTAGGAACCCTACCAAATTCTTGCAGTGAAGACAGAAGAAAGCACATGTTTCAGCAAAGAGGGAGGATAGCCATGTTGAAATAACCCAGAGCAGTCTGTTCTTAACAAAGGCCTGCCCTCAAGAGCAACTCCTTCCAGAGCCTACCCAAAAGAGTTTTACCAGAAACTAACTACGCTGTGAGTAGGTATTTCCAACTCTAGTCTCCTTTTATGTCTCATCTCAGGGGTTAAAAAAAAAAAACTCAAAATTGTGAAGCACATGTACGGGACACAGACCAGGAGCACAAACTCACTGAGAGACAGAGCCCTAAGCACACACTGTGTAACGCTTCCTCCCCCACACCTCGCTGAGCACACAAGGCTCCTGTGAAACAGAACTGTCACTGAGACAAACACAAACCCCATGCCTTACTCAAGAGATCTCAAGGGAAACCCAAAGACAGGAGACGTAAAGAGAAAGACACCAAGTCAGGCACATGGTACACACCTTAAATTAAGAAGCTTCAGCAAGAAGACTGAAAACAGAATTTGGTGAGGCTCTGCCTCCAAGTAAACAAGAAGGGCAGGGTACAGCACAGTGGTGGAGTGTTTGTCCAGCCTGTGTCAGGCCCTGGATTCCATCCCAAGTACGCAAAGAAAAAAAAATAACAAACAGGGATAGCAGAGGAATTTCACTCTCCATCACCTACAGCAAATAATAAAATGGACTAAATCTCAGCCAAAGAAACACAAAACCTCACACTAAAGGACTATTTGCCTTGCTTTTAACTTGCATTTCTTGAATGACCAATGATGGTGAACATTTTCTGTGTGTCATTTGTATTTCTTCATCTGAGAAGTATGTGTTCATCCTAGATGCCCAGCCCATTTTTTGATTGGGTCCTTGAGTTCTGGGGGGTCTGATCTTTTACCCAAAAAATTACAAGACATACGAAAAATATGGCAAGAGCATTCAAGTGTCCCACAAACATTTTTTTAAAGTGTTACTAATAATAATCTTTGATAATACCATATATTATAAACAATACCAAGTAACTGATATTCCTCACCACCCTCTATTGTAGTGGAGGTCTTAACTAATGAAATTAAGATTGCAAAAGACAAAGGCTTAAATATCAGAAAGTCACTCACTACATGAAGATATTTGTAGGAACAGTTTCAACTAAACCACTAGTTAGCTAATTTAAGTGTTTCAGTAATCTATATAAAAAATTAACAACTTCGAGAAAAGGTTTGACTGGCTCCCAGCTTCAAGGTCTTCCACCACAGACTGACCTGAAGGAGAAGCCTGAGGCAGGAGGAATGTGGAGGGGACAGGAAGCAGAGGGAAGCAGAGGGGGCAGCGTTGTCACTGGGTGGGGCAGGGCCAGGGGGAGGAAGAGCCCCCAAGTCATCCTCCAGGGCTGCCAGGCTGCTCCTGCACCTTGCTCACCACACCCACCTAGTCACCTGCTACAGTGTTTTATTGTTCACATCAGTAAACCAATTGGAAGTGTAATAGAAAAATAGGAGCCGGGCATGGTGGCGCATGCCTGTAATCCCAGCACTCAGGAGGCTGAGGCAGGAGGATTGTTGTGAGTTCAAGACCAGCCTGAGCTACAAAGTGAGCTTAAGGCCAGCCTGAACTGCATAGTGAGACCCTGTCTCAAAAAGACAAAAAAAAAAAAAGTATTTTAAGATAATAATAAACATTCATAAAGCATGTAGAATAAATCTAACAAGAATGTTAATTTTACATGATACAATTTTTAAACTTCACAAAAACATAAAACTTACATAAAAGATATAAGCCAAGTACCTCAATTCCATTACATAAAATATTAAAGATATTATCACCCAATTACTCTTTAAACTCAAGGCAATCTTGAAGCACCTACAGGATTTATTGTATTATACAGTTTCTCATATGAAGAAAATATATAAAGAACACAGTAAACAAATGACCAATCCATCTTCAAAAATATAAAACATTGGCCAGGTGAGGGTGACACACACCTGTAATCCCAGCATTGGAGCGGCTGAGGCAGGAGTATTGCAGTGGGTTTAAGGCCAGCCTAGACTGGAAGGAGAGGGCAACGGGAAGAGGCAGACAGAGAGAGTGCCAGCCAACATTAAAATAAGTATCAGAATCTTACCAACACACTCAGAAAAAGAAGAGCCACAAAAGACCCCCATGGGATAGCAAATGCTGTGGCAACCAAAACCTCCCTGGGAGGGAGGCCCGGCTCAGGCCTAGCTCAGCCCCGGCACCACACGGGAGAAACAGCACGCGGTCAGGGCCTCTATATAAACATGCATGAATGCCAAAGGAACAGATTTCGGAAACAAGCTTACAGCATACAACAGATATACAGCATGGACTGAGGTCAAAAAAGCAAGTGTAGGGTCAGTCAAATAGCTCAGTGGATTAAAGAGCCTACAAGCAGGTAACAGGGGCAGGGGGTTCAATCCCCAGGCCTGCCGTGTCGGCCCCACCCCCAGGGTGTGCTGAGACAGCAATTGAGACTGGTGTGGTGGCATGTGCCTGTAATCCCAGCTCCTGGGAGGCTGTAAATGGGAAAGTCACATGTCCGCTAGTAGTGAGACCCTGAACACCCTGTAGACGGTTCCCTAAAAAATACAAAAAAAGTGTAATTATAATACTAATTTAATCCTTTTCTTCTTTTTAACGCTGTTACAAAACTGAATAAAATACAAGTGTCCTGTCCAGCCAGCCAGCCAGCCGGCTTCAGTACACCAAGGCGGTGCTCTCATTCCTCACAACACGTCAGCCCTCAGAGTTCAGAATGTGGTGAGAGAGACTGCACACTCCTGACTTCCTAGGTCCTGCGCTGTAACTGAAGAATCAACTGAAGGGCTGGGGAGAGAGGGCCTGTGTAAGGACAGAGTGGGGAGACTGTTTACAGGAGCCCACTCCCAAGGCAGGCCTCTTCAGAGATGGACCATCAGAAGCCAGCACAGAGGCCTGGCAGAGGTAACAACAATGTAACGAGCAGGCAGTGCAGAGCAGCAGCCAGGACTGCTTGCCAGCTCCAGCTGTGTGCAAAACCCCTGAGCCTGTTTCCACTGAAAATGAAGAGTAACAGCCTCTTCTCAGAAGGCTGCTGGGAGGAAAATGAGAGGGCAAGCTTAGAGGAAGGGAAGGGAGTCTGGCTGCCACCTCTTCCCCCATTGATTTCTGAGGCTGACTCGTCCTCGCTCAGATTCAGGTCTTTCTTGCCCTGCATCTCCAGAAGAATGGTAAGCCGACACACCTACCCAGCCACACACAATGGCCTCGCAGTTCTTCAAACACAGCATTCCCTCAAAACACACTGAACTTTTCCTGGGACACTCACTGCCAGGTGGCCACTGTCTCTAGGAAGCAGTGGCATGGATAATAAGCATCCGCTCACTGTACACAAACATTACTTCATACTTACAGGCTGAGGCTGCTCCGCAATGCAGCAGTTGAAACACAGCCAGAATTCGCTCATGCTTTCAGTTCAAGATCTAAATGAGCACCAGTGATGGTTCCAATCTCACTTCTGGAAGCTGCACGAGCTATGGTCCTCAACACAAGCAATGTCCAATCCAAGTAACAATTCTGTATCACCGTCTCGGAAGTCAAACTTACACAGTCAAAAGAAATAGATTGCTTCTTTTTTTTCTTCCTGGTTCTCCACAAGCCTTTCTAAACCAGCACGGTGTAAAACTGTTGTCTTGACACAAGGTCTACAGCAAGTAACCTAGGAAAAAAATAGAATGTGAAAGAAAATAAGTTTATCCCAGAAAAATTTACTTCCTAAAGCTGTAATGAAATGAAAGTTCTATCCCAAAAGTATAGACTGAAAACAAAGTGATACAATGCTTGAATGCTCTTAAATGTCAAATGCTGGGGATATAGCAATGAAACCTAGCCCTCATGAAGCAAGCTGTTTTACAATTACAAAAGTATAATTTTACTAAGATTTTTTAAAATTTAATAATTATAATATTTGATTATCATGTTTCTAGGTCCAAGAGAAGATATCATCATCTTTACGTATCTTCAGCTGAATCCTTGTTCTCACAGACAGCCATCATAGTATTAACATAATATTCAACTGCAAGATGTAATTACACAGCTCTCACTCATCAAAAATCTTAAATTATCACTTAGCCACTGAAATTAGAATTGCATATACACAAAAGTTGGGTAGGTTACGCTGTACTTCATTCTGTGTCTCAAGCTATTAGACAACCCCACCCTCAGTGTCCCAGGAGAAGGTATGTTGGTCAAGGATCTGGAGCTAAGACAAAAAGCAGACTTCTTCTCATTCCCTGCCGCCAAACTGGTGGCTCTGAGGATAACCTCAGTCGTCGAAGGTCCACCCTCACACATGCAGTAGTTCTGAGATAACAGTGCTATCAAGCAGGGACAGAAGAGAGGACGCCTTAGCCAGATGTGGCAGGGCATGCTATAAGCCCAGCACCAGGGAGGCTGAGGCAACACAACTTCTGTGGTGGGCCGGCAGGTCTGAACCCAAGGAGGTGTCTCAGGACCATGAATGGACAGTAACTCTCAGCAAGGACACCTAGGGCAATAGCATTGCGATGAGCTCCGAAGGTAAGCAGAGAAGTCATAGGAAGAACCATATTTATGTGACCCACAGAAAAGGAGAGGTGAACCAAGGCAAGGGCACTATTAAATAAGAGACAGAGGCAGAAAACCAGCTCCCCTGGAGCCTGCTCCAGGGGCCACAGACAGCCCTGTGAACTGGCAGAGGTGGGAGAGAAGGACCACACCCATTGCCACAGGCAGCAGAGGCTATTTGGTGGCACTGGCTAGAGCAGTTTTGGGTAGGAGCATGCAGAAAGTAGATTAGCAACAACAGGCAAAGCAGCAGAGCCAAGTGGAAGCAATGTCTGTAAGAACAGACAAATTTTTTAAAAGAATGTGGTACAATGCCCCATGAAAGAAGAAAGCCATCCTTGAAAAGACCAAAGATGGCTTTCATTATCCAAAGAGTTAGTGCTAACATTTTTTCCCCAAATGAACTATAAATGACTTATTTGTAAACTTTTGAAAGAAACCTCCTAAATATAAGGTCTGCATGGGCCAGCCAAATAGCTCAGCAGATTAAAGTGCCTGTAAGCAGGCCCAGGGTCCAGGGTTTTGATCCCCAGGCATGCCATGAAGGCCCCGCCCCCAGGGCACACTGTGATGACGAATGAGACTGGGCACTGTGGCTTGGGCCTATAATCCCAGCTCTTGGGAGGCTGTAAAAAGGCGGATCACTATGAGTCCAATCTGGTAGTGAGGCCTTGCAGACCTTTCCCTAAAATAAAAAACACTAAAAAAATACAAGCCCTGCAATCTATGAATCAATAACAGCCACATTATGTAACCACAGAACCTGAACATTGAGTTCCTTCCTTTTGCTTTCTCCAAGGTCAGGATTCCCACACTGGGTCAGCAAGAGTGACAGTGGCCTTGGGATTTATACAGATAAAGACCTGCAGTAAAGGGGAAATGTACACATGTTCCAGGTCACAGTTCTAGGCAGGATGCTTACTGGACCCTGAACCCAGAGTCTAGAGTCTAGGGAAATCTCATTACACCATACTGAAAATGATACATTAAGATTTAAACATAGGTTCAAGGAAGAGTAAAAAGAAGAAAAATTTGCATTCTTACCATAATTAAAATTCAGAACAAGGCCCATTGTTCGGACACACACTTATAATCCCAGCACTGGGAGGGTGGATCAAGCTGAGACACAATGAGACCCTGTCTCAACTCCTACCCTATCAGAACTAGGAGTGCTTATTTGAAGCAGGGAAAAACACTATTTATTTCACCCAAAATCTAAAATCAGAAACTGACAGTCTTTTTGACCATGAATTGGGTAAATACTGTGAAGCTGTATTAGCTCAAAAAGAACATCTTTTACTTAATTCGTCTGTACAATCTTACTAAAATATAAGAAGGTTCAATTCACACTACCATGAATGTCATTTCAGTGCTGTTTTCTTTTAAAGTAAAATTTAATTTTTAACTGATATATACTTACAATGAATGTAATTATGTACTGCAAAGATGTACTGATAATAAAATTAAGAGGTATACACTTAAAATTATGTACGCTAAAATGGTATGTCACATAATGTTTTATACACGTATGGTGTTTGGTTTAATACACATTTTGTGGTGAAAAACCTCTGCAAATCCTTCTTTTTGAGATGTGCAGGACTCTACTGCTATCTCTAGTCAAGGACTGCACAACACAAGACGAGAACTCTCACTTGAACTGTAACTTGGTGCTCACAGATGAAATGCCCCGAAGTAAGCTTAACTCTACCCTGGATCACAGAACTCAGTTCAATTTGAAGTGAACTTTCTTCTTAACCAATTCTATAAAAATAATATTTGTATTAAATATTAATTTTACATTGGGAGGTGCTGTGTCTTCCTTTTCCTTACTAATTTTATTATTTATTTTTGCAGTTTAACCACTGTACTTTTTTTTTTCCTTACTAATTTTAACTAAGGGCTACTTAAAGTGGTTTTCTATTTTATAACCTATAATGAACACTTTATATTTCCCAAATTCCAATTTCCTTTACCTTCAGAATAAAGCAATTTTTTAAAAATGTAAACCTTGCCATTTCTACATACTACTTTAAGAATGATGTTTATAAACCAGCTGTGGTAAAACAAGTCTATAATCTCAGCATTCAGAAGGATTATTATGAGTTCAAATCTGGCCCAGCTGGTCTACATAACTGAGTTCAAGGTCAGCCTTAAAAGACCCTACCTAAAAAGAAAAAAAATCTTAAAACCACAGCAAAGCTTGGTGTGATTGGTGTATTCTTATAATCTTAGCACTTGGGAGCCTGAGACAGGTGGACTGTTCCAGGCCAGCCACATAAAGTTTGAGGCTGGCCTGAACCTATCTCAGAAAATTAAACAATACAACCAACCAAACACAAAAAACACCAAGATTGATTGACTGATTATGAATGTATTTGTCACAGGGTCTCACTATGTAGCTCGGACTTGTTTAGGAAAACAAGGAGATAGAAATTATGTTAACATAGTCAAAGGCACACTTGAAATTTTGTCTTTTACCTCTTAGTATCTGTTGGTGATAGCAATTTTAACTTACCAAGTTCTTTTTCTGGTAGTATTTATTTTTATTATAAATTGTCTATTGCTATTTCTCAATTATCAGTTGATTTTATTTTTTTATGTATTTAGTGCAGTATCTACAGGGTGTCACTACACAGATTGGACTTGCAGTGATCCTGTTTTCACCTCCCAAATGCAGGGATTACTGGTGTATACCACCATGCTCAGACTCAATCGCTGTCTCAGCACACCCCGGGAGTGCTGCCTCTGCCTAAACTCACTTCCTGCCTTCCTGTTAAAAGCAAATAGTCTGTCTCTGTCTCTCAACATTAGTAAGAACTGAATCCAAGGCCTTCACATGGAGCTACTGTACATAGCCTTTTTTTTTTTTTTAAAGGACAGGGTCCATAGGATCCCACTACATAGAGCGGACCGATAGCAATCCTCCTGTTTTCAAACTCGCAAGTGTTGGGATTGTCCCCATGCCACCACACCCAGTCTCAACCACTGTCTAGGTATGCCCCAGGGGCAGGGCCAGCACCGCAGGCCAGGGATCAAACCCTGGCAGCTGTGCTCTGCTGAAGCAGGTACTTTTGTGTGCTGAGCTATCTGGCTGGTCTTTTTTCTTCTTCGTCACCAGTCTTAAAAACAACCAGGCCTGTCTCAAATCTGTGATCTCCCTACCTCAAAATTTTATAACCATGACAGTAAAGGTATGCACCATTATGCCCAAATACATTGGGCTTTTTCATTCTCTCAGAAGAAAGGGCCTTGGATATCAGAGAAGTGTCATCAAAATGACACAGCTATCCAATATCTAGTTACTCCTAGAATACCTGTTCAGTATTCCATAAAAAGGATACAAGGAGATGATTAATTCAGCAAATGAAAGTACATATAATTCATATTTCTTGGTCAGGCAAGGAATTCCTTACCAATCCCTTGCAAATGTAAAAGCTAGTTACACACAAACTAAGTCACTTATCTGAGTGTGGGACAAGTTGAGTTGGAGCCCCCTGACTGGGTGGGTACTGTGTTTCCGACTCATCCCCAGAGAAGACAAAGTGCTATCATCACAGCTGATTCCTGCTCTGCACACAGTAAGACTACTTAGCTGGGTATTTTTCCCAAATAAATAAGGTGTTTTTGGTTGCCACTGATTTTTTGGCTGGAAAAACTTACATTAATTTGCCATGATAACAGAATCTTATAAGACCTCTTAATTATTTTAAACTGGGCCAACACTATATTTTCTCTGTCTGCACTATTGGGAATTGGATCCTGAGTAGCCAGGATTATAGGTAAAAACCACTATGGCCCAGTTTAGCCAGGACTATAGGCATAATCAACCATGGCCTGGCTTGTCCATTTTCACACACACAAATCTTATTATCAAGTGCTGAACTTCATAACTGTCACAGATAGCTGGTAATCATATAAGAGATAACTTAGGCTATTATTAGATTGCTAAAGTTTCTCTCAAGTGAAACATCAACCAATATCTACAGTATCTAACACCTGACATAACTTGAACTCTAAGTTCAAAATAGTTCAAAATTTTTATTTTAAAGAGATTAATATCTAGAGAAAAGCTTTTAAGTTCCAGATGGAATGAATGAGTACAAACAAGAGAGCTGTACACAAAAACCCTAAATAAAGTGACATGGGTCAGTGAGAAACTCCCTGAAAAAATTTAACAAGTAATGTATGTTGCTATTAGGTTTATATAAAGAATCAAAATACATAAATAAACGTGTTAGATCTATATAAAATAATGTGTCAATGGATTATCACTTTGGATACAAAATAATGAAATTTGCATTTTAACATTTGAACAAAAATACAACTGATTTTATTCTTTAAAAACTACTTCTTAGGGCCAGGGAGATAACTCAGTAGAATAGGCGCTTGCCTGTCAAGCACAAGGTCCTGAGTTCAATCTCCAGTACTGGGGGAAAAAAAACTTCCTAAAGTATCTAAGGATGTCTAAAATTGATTCTATATAAAGTACAGAAAATTTACTAAAACTGCAAATTTTAAAGAGGAAAAGAAAAAAAAGAAAGAAAATTAAATCAATGCCATCAGTTACTAATACATGCTATTTTGACTTGTATTCTCTGGTGTACATATGAATAATATGCTGCTAATAGTTTTCCAAAAGCAGAACCATTAAATTATTATTTTTTTTTTTTGGTGGGGGCAGAACCTGGGATTGAACCTTGCACTTGCCAAGGAAGCGCTTATTCCACTGAGCCATCTCCCTGGCTCCCAGAACCATTAAATTCTTTTTTTTTTTTTTTTTTTTTTTTTTGTCTTTTTGAGACAGGGTCTCACTATGCAGTTCAGGCTGGCCTCGAGCTCACTTTGTAGCTCAGGCTGGTCTCGAACTCACAACGATCCTGCTGCCTCAGCCTCCCGAGTGCTGGGATCACAGGCCTGCGCCACCACGCCCGGCTTCCAGAACCATTAAATTCTTGAGGTAAAACATAATACAAAAAATCACAACTCATGAATTTTAACAGTAAATGTCTACACACACTAAAACACAAAAGTTAAGCTGTCAAAAGGAATTTTTTTTTAAATTGTCATTATCTACATCTTTTTTAAAAATATCAACATGGGGAAAATAGAGTAGCAGGCTACTGAAGAACTTGCCAAAATGATGCCCACACCAGTTATAATTTTTAAAGAGAGGACTGACAGCTCCCAAGGCATCCCTCAGCTTGTAAGTAACATTAGTGCCTGCCAGGTGATTTCTGAGGCTATAAAAATCACCCTCTGTCCCTGTGGCAAGGACAAGCTTATTATAGATGGCTGAGGCAAAGCAACAATTTCTCATGATGGTGTTGGGGCTGGGGAGATGGCTCAGCAAAATAAGTGATTGTCTGGCAAGTGCAAGGACCTGAGTTCAATCCCCAGTTCTACCAAAAAAAAAACAAAAAACAAATCTAATCTAGTAGTAAGACCCTGAACACTCTGTAGACCCTTCTCTAAAAAAATACAAAAAAAAAAAAAAAGCACATCTAATGATGGTGTCACAATTTCAAAACTTCTCCATGTCATCCACCCTGCAGCAAAGACTGTAGTGGACATCGCCAAATCTCAAGATGCTGAGGCTGGTAATGGCACCACCTCTGTAATGCTGCTGGCTGCAGAGTCTCTGAAGCAGGTGAAACCCCACATGGAGGAAGGCTTGCACCCCAGATCATAATCTGAGCTTCCTGCACAGCAACACAGTTGGCAATTAACAAGGTCAAGGAGATCACTGTGACCGTGAAGAAGCAAGATAAAGTGGAGCAGAGGCAGCTGCTGGAGAAGTATGCCACAATGGCTCTGAGCTCCAAGCTGGTCTCCCAGAAGAAAGCCTTCTTTGCTAAGATGGTGGTTGATGCTGTGATGATGCTCGATGATCTGCTGCAGCTTAAGATGATTGGAATCAAGAAAGTACAGGGTGGAGCCCTAGAGGAGTCTCGGCTGGCGGCTGGTGTTGCACTCAAGCAGACTTTCTCTTATGCTGAATTTAAAATGCAACCTAAAAAGTATAATAACCCCATGATCCCCTTACTAAATGTTGAACTCAAGCTGAAAGCTGAGAAAGACAATGCTGAAATCTACCAAGTGGTAGAGGATTATCAGGCAACTGTTGATGCTGACTGGAACATTCTTTATGACAAGTTAGAGAAGATCTGTAATTCTGGAGCCAGTTATTTTGGCCAAATTCCCTATTGGGATGTGGCACCCAGCACTTTGCTGATAGGGACATGTTCTGTGCTGGCCATGTGCCTAAGGAGGACTTGAAGAGGACAACAATGGCCTGTGGGGGGGTCAATCCAGACCAGCGTGAAAGCTCTAACAGCAGACAGGCTGGGCCACTGCCAGCTGTTCAAAGAGACCCAAATTGGAGGCAAAAGATACAGTTTCTTCACTGGCTGTCCCAAGGCCAAGACTTACACCTTCATCCTCCACAGCAGAGCTGAGCAGTTCATGGAGCAGTCTCTGCATGATGCCATCATGACTGTCAGGAGAGCCATCAAGAAGGAGCTCTCGAAGTACCTTCGGGACTGCTCAAGGACTATCCCAGGAAAACAGCGGCTACTGATTGGGGCATATGCCTTGGAGATTATCCCATGCCAGCTATGTGACAATGCTGGTTTTGATGCCACAAACATCCTGAACAAACGAGCCTGACATGCCCGCAGCGGCATGTGGTATGGAGTGGACATCAACAGTGAGGACATTACTGACAACTTTGAAGCTTTCATGTAAGACCCAGCTTGGTGCAGATCAATGCCGTGACAGCAGCCTCTGAGGCTGCACACCTGATCGTGCCTGCTGACAAGACCATCAAGAACCTCACTCCACCGTGATGCTCCTCCAGCACTCATCACAATGGCTGTCAGCTGGCTGCAGGTGTGCTTATCCTGGCTTAGTTCATTGGTATTATAAAGAAGTGGTAGGGGCTGGCAAGATAGCTCAGCGGTCTAAAGCGCCTCTCAGGGACCACGGTTCGAGCCGCAGCACCACATGCCATGCCAGCCCCTCTCCCCAGGGCGGGCTGAGCTGACCCCACCACCACCACCAAAAAAGAATCTGTGATGCATAGCGAGACACTATGCATCACTAAATAAATGAATTTTTTAAAAAACACTAAATAAATGAATTTAAAAAAAAAATAAAGAAATAAAGAAGTGGTCTGTTCTGTTCTCACTGGAGGCTACTTAAAAAAAAATTAAGACTTAGGGAAAGAAAAATAAAAAATAAAAAAATAAAAAATATATATATATATATCAACATGCATTTATTTTTAAAAACATGGCAAAATGTTAAAATATGGTATTCTTCATATTTTAAACACTCTTCAAATATCTTTAAAAACTTGTTCAAATGAACCTTCTATTTTTATCACACCATACAATCTTTACAACAATAAAACGTATGTTTTATGTAACTACATTTAAAATAAAGAACAATTAACTTAGAATTTATATGAGATGATGAAAGTTCTGATATGCGCTGGAGATCAGCACAGATTAGCCAGACTATACACATTACATAGAAAGGCCTTAAATTCATTCACAGACTTGAATGTGCAATACTTAGAATGGGAACAGAACTGCTGCTACTATAAAAGATGCTGGCGCTGGGGAGATAGCTCAGCGGCATATGCGCCTACCTGGCAAGCCCAAGATCCCCAGTTCAATCCCCAGTACCAACATGCCATGCCAGCTCCAAAACCACACATCAGTGGCACACACCTGTAATGCCATCACTAAGGTAGGCTGAGACAGAATGATCACTACAAGTCCCAACTGCATAGCAAGACCCTATATAGAGAGGGTAGGGAGGGAAGGAAGGAGGGAGGGAAGGGAATGAACATATAAAAGATAGTGAAAATCCAAAATTTATGTGGTATGACCATTAATCATACGGATTAACCAAAGGCTGGCAGACTAGAAAAGCCTACTTTTAGGAATCTGCAGGTATTTCCAGAGATAACTGGCACAGAGGCAAGCAAACAGGGTGGAAGAGCTGGTGTGGATGGAAAAATAGGAAGAAAATAGCTTCTCCTGCGTCTGAAAGCTCCTTCAGCTTGAGTAGGTGGCCCTCTACTATAGCCAGTGCCTGAGGTTATCAGCCTATGGCTTCTCCAGCCTTGCAATGCAAAAGCACACCAGGTTTTATGTTTTTTTCCTTCAGATCTGGTCTCAATATGTAGTTCAGGCTGGCTTTTAACTCACTATGGAGCCCAGGATGGCCTCAAACTTGCAATAATCCTCCTGCCTCAGCCTCCCAAGTGCTGGGATTTACAGGCATGTGCCAGGGCCCCTGGATTGATCTCTTTCTCTACAGCTTCCAGCTCCTTTGACTGAGCAGCTACCCGATTTGCCTGTGAGCTACCTAATAAATCCCCATGCATAACTGCTTCTACTCATTCTGTTCTCCTAACCAATACACATGAGGTTATAGTCGACGTTAAAAGCTACTATATTTTTTGATTGCTTAAAAAATAAGGAAAAAAAAACTCTCCATCATCTCCCACCTGCCCAGAGAACTTAGCATCCTTCTAACAGTGTTAGTAGTTTGAATACAAACAATATGAAAAGAAAAAATGTCTTAAAATAAGTTGTCATATCAGATGACTACCTCAGTCAAGTTCAAACACCACAGCACAAAGACAAAGTACCTGTAATGTATTATCAACTGAAAAATGTGTCTTCTGATGCTATATTAAACATTAAATGCAATGTAAACTGAAAAAAATAAAAACTGCATACATTTAGCAAGCTTTTTAAGTTTCTTCTCTTGAATGAAATTACATAATCAGTAACCTTTGTTACCACTTCCTAACCAGAAACAAACTCCAGTACTCATTTGGAATGTAAAGTTCCAACTAATACGTACCCTAGTTCCCTGACAGAACAGGTCTTATATTAATTTTTGCTCCAAAAAAGGCAAACAAGCCTTATTTTCATAGGATATCTTTTATCTTTTCAAGTAATACAGTCTACATTCAGGCACGACAACCTAATTTATTCAAATAATCACGTCATCATCTTCTTGAGCACTGTAACTCTCCAAATGCTGAATTCCAGCCTGAATTCCATGCAACTTCACATGCTGGAATCAAGCTCCCTTGAAATGAGTATTTCTTGTTTATGTAGACTGCTCACAATGCATCATTACAAACACATGGCGTCCTGCATTGTGAAGATTCATACTAGAAACAGTCACATCTTAACACAACGTGACTGTTGCCTATTTCACACAACACACAAAGCTATTCTTGTGTTATGTCTGAATCCCAACTGATGGCTCAGCAACAAGTCTTGAGCTTATCTATTTACACAGGCATTACCTTTCATCCAAAGGTGGTCACTTGGGTATCTACAAGTAATTATAATTTATGCTATCATATTAGTTACTTATATCTGTGTATCAATATTATTTTAAAATTCACCATATCCATCACATGTTGCCATGGACACACTAAATGCATCCGTCTGGCTGATGATCTTAACTGGGACTTATTTTGGAAACAGCACTTACATTACAAGCATCCTGAAAATTAACACATGGGCTTATTTTCCAGTCACGTATCATTTTGGGGGGAATAAAGTATTATAAATATAAGCAGCATTTTATAATAAATCATACAACAGTAACAATACAGTTTCTAATGTCACCTGTGTTGCAGAAAAGCTCAGGAAACAGGTATGGAAAGTGAAGCAAACTTGCAATGTAGAACAAACTTCTCTGCCCAATATACTGTTCTTTTTTTTTTTTTTTGGCCAGCTCAGCCCACCCTGGGGGCAGAGCTGATGCAGCATGTGGTGCCTGGGATCCAACCATGGTCCCTGTGGGCTTGTCTAAGCAGGAGCTTTAGACTACTGAGCTATCTCACCAGCCCCTTTCTTGAGAGTATACACAGGTGTATTTGACAGTGCTGAGCAGCTACTAAGTACTAAGCACTGGGAGAATGGATGATAATCAACAGAGGAGACTGGGGGGACAGCTCTGCACATCACACTCAGGGCCTTTGACAAGCTACATTTCCAGCTTTTTTCTTACTTCTAAGACAAAGTCTTGCTAAAGTCACTAAATTGCCCAGACTGGACCTCAACTTGCCACCCTCCCACCTCAGTCTCCGAGCCAACTGCAAGATTACAGAAATTCACCACCATTCCTAGTGTCTTAAATCACTTTCCTCTTTCCTAGGATAAAGTACATGACACACCCACAACTTAAAGGAGGAGAGATTTTTTTTTATTATGAAAGGACGTATTTTATTATTAAAAGAAAACAAGGAGAAAGAAAAGAGGAGCATAGAAGAAAGGTATAGAGATTTTAATTAATCATCAGGAACTTTCTTTTTTTTTTTCTTTTCTTTTCTTTCTTTTTTTTGGCCAGCTCAGTTCACCTTAGGGGTGGGGCTGACATGGCCTACGGTGCCCAGGATTAAACAACAGTCCCTGCTTGGTTGTCTAAGCTTGCCGAAGTAGGTGCAAAGCTATCTCACCAGCCCAGTAATTTTAATTTAGATGCAAACATTAGATGATTAAAATGTAAAGATTATCAGATGGAATTAAATGCCCCTGGAGAAACATCTTGAGAGTTACATGGAGATATTAGGCACACAAATACGGAAGAAAAATAAATAAAATACCATATAACTTAACAATATCAGGCAAAGTAAAACTTGCCTCAAGAAGAATTAGCAGAATGTGAAGGATATTTCACAATACTATATCATCTCCTTATTAGAAAATAAAGTTTTCAGCCGGGCGTGGTGGCGCATGCTTGTAATCCTAGCACTCGGGAGGCTGAGGCAGGAGGATTGTTGTGAGTTCGAGACCAGCCTGAGCTACAAAGTGAGCTTAAAGCCAGCCTGAACTGCATAGCGAGACCCTGTCTCAAAAAGACAAAAAAAAAAAAAAAAAAAAAAAAAAAAAAAAAAGGAAATAAAGTTTTCATATTTGGGGTAGACATAGGGCTACAACTTTAAGACATAATTTAATACCTGATAGAACTAAGAGGGAAGAAAACAATAGCCAAGTTGGGATCATTTTTAGGGTATTCTTAGTATTGAGTACAATTCAGAGATTACAAAAAAATCAACAAAGTCATAAACATGTCTGAGAAATAACAACAAATCTGACCTAATGGCATATAGAGGACATTGCATAGAACTGACATATTCTGGAACAAAACACTGGTGTTTCATTCTATGAGTGAAAATCATTTGGAATTCATTGTCTGATTATCATGAAATTAAACCAGAAACTGACTGCTAGATAAATACAGATCTTTAAATGTTATAAATCTATAAATGTATTTTTTGTGATGCACAATAATTACATTCATCTTGGGGATTGGGTACACATAGAACCTTATCATTTTTATTCCTCTTTACCCAACTCCCCTCCATCACCTTTCTTCTCTAGATTCCCATCCTATCTCTACAGAGTGTTCCTTGCTGTTTCCTACCACACCCTTTATTTTGCTTTTAGAATATTTACATTTTGAGCTTCTTATTTTAAAGAAACCATGCAATACTTACCTTTCTGTGTCTTACTTCTTTTACATAGCATCATGGTCTCAAGATCCATGCAGATTTCTACACATAACTCATATTTATCATTTTTTTAACGTCAGAGTACTAGTCCCTTGTGTACATACACCACATTTCCTTTATCTACTTCTGTGATGGGTATAGAGGCCGCTTCCATTATTTGGTGGCTGTGAATTGTGCCCTACAGACATGAACCTTCAGCCATCTGCTCTTTGACAAAGAACCCAAACACATAAGAGAAAAGATAAACTCTTTAAAAAGCAGTACTGAGACAATTAGCTGCTAACACATGGAAGAATGAATCTAGATCAATATATCTCACTGTGTGCTTAGAACAAGTCAAAATGTATCTCAGACATTCTTATAGAAGCAGAAACATTGAATCGAGGAGGATTTGTTTTGACTCACATAACCATGGTCTGCCTGGCTCCAGAAAAGAAAAGTGTGGGGTAGAGAGACCTGGAGAAGCTGCTCCAGTAACCACAGGCAGAAAGCAGACCACTGGGGAGCAGGCAAGGGAGAGGTGCTCTCAGGGACTGCCTCTTCCATGCAGACCTTGCCTCCTATCAGCAAGCCCATTTAGCACCCCAAATTCCCATCACCTTCGATGAGCCCCATTCTCAGTGTATGAGGATTTAGGGAACCATCCCAAATCTAAACCACAGCACACAGCTAATAATGGGGACGTAAACAGAACTGGACACTTTTAAAAAATTCCTACTCGTTACCTTCATGATACAGAAATAGTTATTACCCGCCAAGCTGCCCAGCCACCTTCCCACTTCACCTTCTGCAATTTACTTCCACTCAGTCACATCCTAGAACTCAGATGTGGGAAGCCAGGCCACACAAACAGTTCACAGCCTAGGACACATTCAGGAAGTTACTGAAGTAGAAACTATTCCAATACTGTATTCCGATACTGGTGGAAGCAGTCAGTCTCAGCAATATGAATGATAACTGTAGCAATCAGTAATCATACTAAGCTTCATTTAGTGGGTAAAATAAAGTCCACATGGGCGGTAATAAGAGCCAACTGAATATGTAATATATTCATCAAAATTTAATGCTTTTGTGCCATATCATAGGTTGAGTTTTCAATAATTTGCTTGGTTTGGGTTCTCTGAATCAGCATCTCACTACTACTCAGTCCAGTCTGGCCCTGGACTCACTATGTAGCCCCGGCTGGCCTCCAACTCAGGTGACCCTCCAGCCTCCTGCTGACCTCAGGGCCTCACAGTGACCCTCATGGCCTCTGAGTGCTGGGATTGCAGGCCTGTAACACCACACCCAGCCTTGTTTTATTTTGTTTTTGAGACAGGTTCTCACTATATACCTCAGGCTAGCCTCCAATTTGTAGAGAACCTCCTGCCTCAGCCTTCCTGTCATCTGTCACTCAGGTAACCACTACACATGGCTCAGTGACTCTGTATTTACAGAGCAGAGTACAGTAACAATCTCAATGCTGATAAACCACTGTTCCCTACAAATATAGACATCTCCACAACTTCATTTTCCAACAGGATGGGACTTTGTCTCATTTCTATTACATAAGCCATTAATGAGAACCTATCATGGTGGCAAGCCAGGAATTCATTCTGTTCAAAATTCTGAGCATCCTCTCAACAGCCACACTTAGATTCCCAACTACAGACCAGCCTATTTCTAATAGGTGAAAACTGGAGCAAGGGTATCTATGTCCTGGAGACTTGAGGAGCTGAATACATTCCTGCTGGCTGCCAACCCAATCAACAGTGATGCTACGCTTCCAAAGGCCTGGGACAGATTAGACCACAGTGTTGTCATGTGCTGGCATTACACTAGAATGCCTACTGCATAAGATATGTGTACCTGACTACTTCCTTGGCAAGCTGGTTATGACTGATTACTCATGTACAATGAAGGCCCTCACTAATGAACTATTTAAATGCTCAAGCCTTTTGAGTGACCTGTACATAAAATCAGGACCATGAAAATATTGGGAAAAACAAAATTTTTCAATGTAGCATGTCACAGTACTTTTTGCCACTGTATTCAAAAGAAAGCTTACAATAATGAGTGTGTTGGCAATGATGTTATAATGATAAAGATGATTTTAGAAACAAAATACTAATCTGGTTGCCATGGTGGCTCATGCCTGTAAGCCCAGCACTCAGGAGGCTGAGGCAAGAAGATCATTCCAAGTACCAGACCAGACTGTGCTAGTGAGTTCAAGTTCAGTCTGAGTGGCACAGCAAGACCCTATCTCAAAAAGACAAAATTAGAGAGAGAGGGAGAGAGGGAGGGAGAGAGAGAGAGAGACTCTGCCAAAGAATATATTGTATTTCTGGTCTATAAAATTAATCAGAATGGGCCAAATAAAAAATTCAACATTCTTGAATTCTCTAACATGAATAGCTTATTTTTTAAAAAATCAGTAATGATATAAAATTAGATAAAGAAAATTTCAACTATATTTTAAGGCTTAAACATTGGGGGGAAACTAATTTTTGAGTGAAAATCATACATCACACTCTACTTGCCTTCTTGGCTGTTGACCCCATGAATGTAGAACACCACAGTCTTCTCCTGAACACTTTGGGCAGTAAGCATGGCATTCTTAGGATGTGGTTAGTATCAGTGTTGACCTCAATCCCTACCCATTGCCACCAAGGAGGAGGGACAGAAAATGTGCTCATGGGAGAATAAGAAGAGCAGTCCCATGCATCACAGAGCAGCGCCCTCCTCCACCATCCTGTCTGATTTAGTATCACTGGCACCATGTGATGCCAGTGCACTGACTGGAGAGACAGGGGGTACTGTAGAGCAACAGTCTCCAAAGCCCTCACAGGACATATAGGCATGTCCCAGTGGAACTGCCCGACAATCACACTGTGTACTTGGACAAATACTATCTGACTTAATTTTTATAATCCTAAAAGGCAAGTATTATCCTTACTTTGAAAAAGGAAGAATCCATAGCTCAAATTCATTATGAACTTGAAGAGACTATTTTCTCTGCATTCTTTATTAAGGTCTACTTTTTTTTTTTTTTTTTTTTTTCAGAACTGGGGATTGAACAAGGTCTACTTTAATGCTACCTTAA
The DNA here is from genome assembly GCA_004027165.1 of Ctenomys sociabilis. Classification (NCBI taxonomy): domain Eukaryota; kingdom Metazoa; phylum Chordata; class Mammalia; order Rodentia; family Ctenomyidae; genus Ctenomys; species Ctenomys sociabilis. Next base: position 23,395 of record PVKA01011867.1, read on the forward strand.
ATAATTATTTATGAAAAAGACTGTTAAAAGATCCATCAAGGCAGAATCTGAATAATCACTTTATTTCTTACTGCATTTCACTCAGTAGCATGCTCCAATATTTGCAAATACTGTTTTGCAATTAGATTCAACCATTTATTTGCATAGTGGCATGGGACTATGTAAGAACGAAGGTTTTCACTTACAACAGTTATAACAACTGTGCTCCAAGGCAGGCTTTCTCACCCTCAGTGCAACAGATATTTTGCTTCAGATAATTCTGCTCTGGGGCAGCAGGGGTTGCCAGTGCCCTACAGGATACTTCACAGCACTGCAGGCTATGATGCACTAGATATCAGCACTCAATCCTCTGGTGTGAGAACCAAAGCCAAATGTCCTAGGCAGGGGTCCCCTCAGTTGAAAAATCATAGCTATAGGGAAGAATATTGTAAAAATGAACTGAAAACCCAGGCATGGTGGCGTACCCCTACAATCCCAGCACTCAGGAAGCTAAGGCAGGATTATGAATTTGAGACCAGCCATTAAAAAAAAAAAAAAAAAAAAAAAAAAAAACTGAAAAAGAAGTACACAATAACCCTCTACTCCAAAGAATCCCCCTTTCAGGTAGGAAAGATGAAAATTCTTTGAGACAATCCTCTATGATATTCCTCTAAAATCAACAATGAGAAACACAAAATTCTAATAATTTAATATAGCACATTAAGTGGCCTACAAATTCTTGGTTTTTCCCTCCAAATAAGATGAAAATTCTATACTGAATACAGCTAAACTTAGTGATTTGCTGGACTTCAGAACGGAGTTTAAGTCATGTCTTGGAATTTATGAGAGCATAAAAACTTTTTTTTCGTATTTTAGGGAAGGGTCTACAGGATGTTCAGGGTCTCATTACTAGATTGGACTTGTAACGATCTGCCCATTTACAGCCTCCCAAGATCTGGGATTAGAGGCGCACACCACCATGCCACCTCAATTGCCATTTCAGTGCACCCCAGGGGAGGGGCAGCATGGTAGGCCCAGGGATTGAACCCCTGATCTCTGTTCCTGCTTGCAGGCACTTTAATCCACTGAGCCATTTGGCTGGCCCTTAGCGCTAAAATCTTTCCATATAGTTCACTTGCTATCTGAATTTCCATCAAATGACTTTTGCTGATGTTATATGAAGAACTGCCCAGATTTCTAACCCTTAAAGTTGAGAGAAAATTAACAAATTTGTTGTTAATCTAAGCCATTAAGTTTTAAGAAAATTACACAGCAATAGATATCTGCAAACCTTAAATTATTTTCATATAACTGGTATACATTTTGCATCTATTTTTCAATTACAGATTTTACATTTTAGCAAAATCTTTTTATAGCCACAAACCTCAAATGAGATTATCCAATTCATAATAAGGTGACATGCTAGGCTTCTGTTCCTCCAACACAACTCAAGGGAAAAAAGTAAATATGGACTCCAAAAATAACAAGCAACAGTAACAAAAAGAAATGAAACTAGTAGAGACACAAAATGCCACACTCAACTTGGAAAGAAAACCATGACCTTGAGCTAGAACCACAGGGCAGCAGAGGTGGGAGTTAAAAAATTAGCTTTAAAAAAAAAAAAATTAACATTCTAGTCTTTTCTTTTCTCTATGTCCAGATCACCACTGAAATAGCAGCAATGGTCTGGAAGTCTTCCTCAGAGGACAAAAATGGGGTAACCCAAAAGCCCTGTGAGGAAAAGGTCAAGAAAACAGGTTTCTGCTGACAGTGATGCATCTGGCACTCACCCATCCAGCTTTGCTTTTGCAGACCATGTGGTGAGTTACAACCTCGGGAGACTTCTCAGTTCAAGCTCAGATGCTTGGGACCAGAACTGTTTCAGATTTTGAAGATTTTCAGATTCTGGAATATTTGCATGAATTTTCTAAGCATGGGTTTTCCTAAAATTAGAAATGTTGCAAAGTTCTTTGAGCATCAGATCAGTTTGGGGTATCAGAGCATTTCAGATTTTTGGATGAGGTACACTGCAACATGGTGTGGAGAAGGTGGGTCACGGGTACTGGCAGGGAATCACGGTAGAAAGTATATACCCTGGTAAGGAGTCTACTCAGGCAAGAGTACACTGTCAAGAAGGGCAGCAAGTAAGCTTCTGGGATAACAGCTCTAGCACGAAGGTGAGAGACTAGTGTTCTGACAGATTTAAAGACATGCCAAAGAGTCTAGGCAGCAAATATGATTAGCTAAAGGATGCCTTTTCTTCCACATCATCTAATACCTTGAACAGGCACTGTATCTGAAATTACAGTTAAAGTTGAAATTTGAAGCTACCAACTCCTCTAGCTTACAGAAGGCTAATGAAATTTATGCTCATTAATTTCTAGAGAAGAGGCTGGAGCTCACAGGGGTGAAATAAGTGGGCATTAAAGATTTGTTTCTTACTGTAGCTTTTTGGTCACTGTTGCCATACTGCCTTACAACTGATGGGTAGAACTGGACGGGGTGGCTTTAGTGGAGTTCCTGTTCAGTATTTTAGCCCTTCTGCTGCCAATGGGAAGCCACTAGAGTAGGGATGGGCTCAACCTGGGTTGCCCATTCTAAGAGATTAAAAAGTCTTAATTATAAATTGCCTGAGAGAGTAGCAACCAACAGAATTTAATAGCAGATCAGTATTGCCAGGTCACTATGTGACCTACCATTCAAGTGCCTCCCCAACTCATCTGGACTAACACAAACTCCCTAATACAAGACTATTAAATTAAGTGACTAATATTCTCCTCTCCAAGGGATCATAAACTTAATACCCAAAGCACACAAATTGGGAGCGTAAAACTACTGTAAGAGAAAGACAATACACTAAACAATTTATACCCCCTGAAGCAGAAATACTGATATGATCCAAGAATGAACCCCTAAGAAGTCAGGGGTAAGGATGACAATCATAGGAAGCCAAAACAGGAAACCTTAAAAAAAAAATACCAACTAGAAATACTGAGTATGGGCCAAGGGTGCAATGGGGGTGTGATTAAGTCACAGTCTTCCCTGGACTGCAGGGGTTCAAATCCCACAGACAGGAGTTGGAAAGGAGAGAAAACATGGAAATTTCAAATTAAGAAATGTTTCCAGAAATAATGAAGATGGTTTCCCTAGAGTTAACATTTTAATAAAATCAAGATTGTAGATCTCAAAGAGCCAAACATCCAAAGAAAAACACATACCTAGAAAATGTGAGACCCAGGGCTAGGGAGATGGCTCAGTGGATTAAGTGCTTCCCTGGCAAGCACAAGGGCCTGAGTTTAATCCCCAGTTCCACTAGAGAGAGAGAGAGAGAGAGAGAGAGAGAAAGGAAGAAAGGAAGGGGAAGGAGGGAGGGAGAAAGAGAAAGAGAAAGAGAAAGAGAAAGAGAAAGAGAAAGAGAAAGAGAAAGAGAAGGAGAAAGAGAAAAATATGAGACTACCAAAGATATTCCAGACAGCTTAAAAAAAAAAAAAAAAAAAAAAGCCAAAAAATTGACCAGAAAACTGACAAAAATACAGGAGCAGTAGGGCCAGTGAGATAGCTCAGTGGACCAAGTGCCTTCTTAGGCAAAAGCAGGGACCAGGGTTCAATCCCTGGCAGCACATGCCACACCAGCCCCAACCTCCCTGGTGCACTGATCCCACCACTGGGACTGGGTCTGGTGGCACACAGCTATAATCCCAGTGCTGGAGAACCTAAGACAGGAAGATCACTATGAGTCTCAGCTGCATAGTGAGACCCTGTACCAAATACATTAAAAAAAAAAAAAAAAAAAAAACAAGAGTAAGACTTACTCAGATATCAAAACAAGTAACAATGGTAATAAGAATCATGGGACAGGATAACATAAACCTATATAATTCTTGCACCCAGGTTTCAACATTTAGAATTTTTCAGATTTTAGAAAGGTAAACTGATGAGTGAGCAGGTGTGTGTGTATTTTAGTATCCCCAACAGTGTCTAAGGCACTACCATGTAACTGAACTCATCAATATTGTAAAGTAAAACCTAAAAATATTCATGCTAAATGACATTAACAAAAGCCATAGTATCTTAATGACAAAAAGATTACTTCATATCTCATTTGAAAACTAAATATATAACATATTAAATATTGAAAATAATTTTTAAAGTGTTTAAATACTTACATCTTAATGGTGATAAAAATTCCAGCTAGGCCTAGTGATGATGCCCGTCATTCCAACACTCAGGAGGCTGAGGCAAGAGTCCCGCGCCAGACAAAGGTACTGAGTAAGTCTAAAGTGCACCTGTACTACTACTGTACAGCAAGACTCCAGCTCAAAAAAAAAAAAAAAAAAAAACTGGGGGCCAGCCAGATAGCTCAGCAGATTAAAGCGCCTGCTTAGGCAGATCCCTGGGGCACACAGAGACTGGCAAAGTGGTGGCACATGCCTATAATCCCAGCTTTTGGGAGGCTGACAGCAGAAGGATCTCTACAAATCCAATCTATATAGTGAAACCCTGTAGACCCTATACTAAGATACATATAAAAAAAAAAAAAATTTAAGCTACTGACTGGTTTGGCTTGGCTGACATGGTCACCCCTAAACCAGTCAAATGTGACCAAAAGAACAGAACAAGCCAGTTGGGCCCTTGAACAAAGAAACTCAGATTATACTCATTTTGCTTAGTCTGATGAAGTCCAAAGGCACAGCGTAAAGGCCAGGCAACAGTGCAAGGAAATGTGGTGTCAGGAAAAGAAAGAAGAGGTAGGTGGAGTAGCAGCAAAGCAAATATCTACAGAGCTTTAATTCTGTTCAATTTAACTATAACTCCCTAAAATCAATTACTGAGAGTATATAATTTGGGGTGGGAATCTCAGTTTCCATGGATTAAAAATGAACACAATATCTAAGAGTCTCTCTAGCTATCTGAGTTTGTGACTATATTCTTTTGTTCAGACTATTACAAAGTCTGGCACATATTGAAGTATTTGTATGTAAAAATATAAAATGTATTATATTCTTGAGACATTCTTGAGGCCATTAACTTGGTGGATTTCCAGCAGATAAACAGGAAAAGATGTAAATTTTAAAATCCACAGGGGGAAACTGATATTTCTTTTACAATGTTCAAAACTTCAACTTGAAATGAAAATCAAGAGGTTGAGAATTTGCTCAGTGGTAGGGTGCTTGCCCAGCATGCATGCCCTGGGCTCGATCCCTAACACTAAAGGAAAAAGAGAAAGTAAGAAGGAGGCAGACAGAAAAGGAGAGAGGAAGGAAAGGAAGAGAATAACAGAGACCAGAACAAGGAGAGAAAGTGGGAAAAGGATTAATTAAAACCAAAAAAGGCAATACATAGGGCTGGAGCTGGAGCTTAGCGGCACAGCGCTTTCTTAGCAGGTGCAAGACCCCAGCACCACAAAAAAAAAGAAGAAAGAAGACAAAATAGACAAGTACTATTTTTCATTAACTATTCAATTCCAAACTGTGGTAATACTGAACAGTAGTAAGGAACAGATCAGCAATCATACACATACTGCAGTAGCTGTGTTTTAATTATTTCATCACATAAGCAGAAATTGTACATTCATACACTTGTATCTGGAAATCCAGAAGTAATCCTGAACAATCCAGAACAAAACAAAATATTCATATTTTTTAATATGTTATTACTACAAAGAAAAATCTAGTTACAACCTAACAAGCAGGAACTTAATAAATTACAGCTAATGACAGATTACACAGCCATGTTGTTATGTTAAGAGGCTGATATTTTGGGGGAAGGTATAGAGGACTAAACCTAGTGTCTTTGGACTGAGCAGCACTCCCCAGTTACAGGAATTTTTAACAAATTGTACTACTTAAAGATATCCTATCCAAAAACCATAAGAGATTTATACCAAAATTACTATGAACATCTAATTTTTAAAAGTATTAAAAATAAACCTAAACTCTTGTTTTTAAAAATCCTATGTTTTGAAAATGTCTGGACTTCAACAAGAATAAGCCAACAATTACATGTGAGACACAATTTACAGAAATATTAACTTCCAAAAATATTTATGGCATTTTTCTATAAAAGTAGATATAATATACCTACTCTGATCCAGTAAACTCTGTATGAAAAAAAAACAAAACTTGGATATTGTAAATAATAAAATGTGTGGGGAAAATGTCAACATTCTCCATGCCAAAGACAGTAGTGGTCTTATTTCTGCTAAATGCTTTCTGTTTCATCTGTTCTATTAGCTCAGCTCCACATGAGACCCTGCGCCTTCATTTCTGGAAGGCTGCCCCAATTCTTTTATCCCAGTCTTGTTGCCAGGGCTGCAGCTGCACAACCAATTCTTATTAAAATTGGGTCTTTGAAATGGAGGTCTCTGCAAGGAATATAAAGGATTTCATTATCTTTTCTCAAAACTCACAGGATTAGGCTCTTACCCTTCCCAAGCCACACAACACTTGTGCCCCCCCTTTCTACCAACTCACAACAAACAGAATGAATGCAGCAGCTCTGCCTTAAATATCATAGGAAGTTACATAAAGTGTAAGCCGCACAACAAGGAATCTTTATAAATGACTTCTAATATTTATGAGGTAGCCACAGGTTGTAGTCAGATACTCATATACTGATGTGATATGAGAAATAATACATCTGAAAAATAAACATAAGAAACAATAAACAGTCTGCAATAACAATTTCAGAAATTTCAAGTCAGAAGAACCAGGTATTCAAAATGTAAATTATTTTATATTAGCTATTAATCTTGCAGTAGAGTACTCATTCCCCTATTATTTTCTTGGAACTGGAAAAACTTATGACAATTTATATCCCTTTTTCATTTTTTACTAGGATCTGGTTCTCTTTGTAAAATAACTGCTTTCTTTGCTCATGAAAGACATTTTATGACTGAATCTTGTGAAACAAGCTAATACAAAACTACCAAATCTGTGGAGATAAAAGTAGTTCAATTAAAAGTGAACAGACAAAATATATCTAAGGCAAAGCAAAAATATTTTTAGCTAGGAAGATAACAATGTAAAAAGTATTAATTATTGAAATTGTACTATAATTCAGCTTTAAGAAAAGGTAAGTATACAGCTACATTCTCTTAATTCATTGATTAGAGGCATCTGCTCTAACAGTGTTTGTAAATAGAATATCATGTATGCACCTTGTACAACAAAAAACCACTATGAAAACAATATGCAATGTATTAATTATTGAATGTGTCCTGCAAATTTGATTTGAAACTGTCTCATTGCTATGTTCTTCAATAGAATAAAATAAAATAATATATGTAATATATAATATATGTAATATATAATATACATAACATATTATATAGTATATATTTTTAAAATAAAATAATATTTTTAATGCTGGCACATCACTTGAGTTCTTGGAAAATGTAGAACCACAGAACTTTATTTGGGAGAAAAGAAATAAGATTAGCAATATTCTTTGGGTCGCATATACTTATGTTCCCTGATTTATTTATAAACAGAAGAAAACTATAGAAAAAGCTGAGTGAGAAGCACTGTCATTCAAGGGTCATCCCATACAAAACTGTACTTCAGGTTACAGAAGTGAAGCACCCTGAGACCCAATTATAAAAGTGAATGTTAGTTGCATTTTTAGTCAATCAAACCAAAATCAACACAAATGCACTTCATAATTCTATGAATTTTTAAGTATACAAGAAATATGTTTTAAAAAAAGAACATGATTAAAATGCAGAATGGGATTACCTCACATTACATAGGATGGCTACTGTTAAAAATAAGAAAATAAATGTTGGTGAGGTATGTTGTCACAGTTGTAAAATAGTGTCACTGCTAAAAAATAAAAAACAAAACTACCACAGGTCCTCAAAACATAAGAAAAAGAATATCACACATATCAGCAATCCCACTTCTAGGACATAATCAGAAAAAGTAAAGGCAGGGCTCCAAAAAGGCATGTGCACACCCACGTTTGTGCTTGCATTACTCATACAGCCAAGAGAAAACACTAAAACATCCCTAACAAGGAACACAGGACAACATGGTTCACATCACCCTCAGACTTGTACGATGGGTTCCTGGAACACCAAAGGTACCCTGATATTAAGTCCCTTATGCCAAAGAACATTCTATTTGCATACAACCTATGCATATCCTCCCCCTACAGAGGATGGATATATATCCTCCCATGTAACTTAAATGATCTCCAGCTTACTTATAATAACTAACAGTATAAATGCTAAGTACTTTGGGGGGAAGGGGGGAACCAGAACCAGGGATTGAACTCAGGCCCTTGCACTTGCCAGGCAAGCACTTCTTCTACTGAGCCATCTCCCCAGCCCCTAAATACTTCTAACATTGTATTATTAAGTGAATATAGGGAAAAAAGACTGACCTGTCTTTTTAAATATTAAATGTTCAGAACAAAGATACTATTTTTCTGAACATTTTTGATCAATGGTTATTTGAAGCCTCGATTGTAAAGCTGTAGATACAAAGAGTTGACTCTACAAAATGCAGCATTTGTTCAATCTCAAAGAGAATACTGTTTATGCTACAACATGATAAACTTCATGGACAACATGCTAAGTGCAAATAAGCAGTCACAGAAACGCAGTATGATTTCATTTATTTTTTTTTTATTTTTTATTTTTTTATTTTTTTATTGTCTTTTTAAGACAGGGTCTCACTACGCAGTTCAGGCTGCCTTTAAGCTCACTTTGTAGCTCAGGCTGGTCTCGAACTCACAACAATCCTCCTGCCTCAGCCTCCCGAGTGCTGGGATAACAGGCATGCGCCACCATGCCCGGCTTGATTTCATTTATTATACATAATCATAACATAGGCAGGCACTGGGCATAGGCATAAGGAAAAAGAGCAGCTAACAGGTACAGTTTCAGTTTTGTCAGCTACTGTTGTAAGAATTGTTATACTATGCTTGGCTGCTCAGTAGACCCAACATTAAGACCACTAACACTGTTTACATAAGCACAGCATATTCTCTCAGATGGCAATTATTTCTAGATACTTCTATGGAGGACCATTATCATAAAACTGAGAATTTAATTCCAACTTCCAATCCCTAGACTTAAAATATTTTTTGCTTACAGATAAAAACATATCTATTACATCAAATTGTCAAAATTAAAGAGTTAATAACCATTATTAACTCTTATTCCTCAAAAATCTCCCAAATTCCATCCTTAGAGTTACTTATACATACAAAAGAAGAAACTCAATTCAGGGAGACCCTTTGAAAGAAAGATCCCATTTAACTTGGCCTTTCTTAGTTACCTTTTCTCATTGCTGAGACAAAATACCTGGCACTCAAAGTGCAAGAGGAAAGACTTATCTAGCTTACAGTTCTTTAGAGGTTTCAGTCCATATCTCACTGGTTCCAACGCAGGGTGACATGGCAAAGGGTCACCACAGAGGACAAACAGTCCATGGCAGGCAGAAAGTCCAATGCAACCTTAGGCTAGTAGCACTCTCACACGTAATCCTACCATCTGCAGGGATGTAGTTCAGTGGCACAATGTCTGTCTGACAAGTACAAGGCCCTAAGTTCAATTCCCAGTACAAGACTTGAAAAAAAAAAAATTCCCAGCATCACACCTGAATCAATCCCAGCATCACACAGACTAAAACCCAGCCATCTCTGAAAAGCCCTGCCATGACTCAACAAGGTTTTAGGAGAATATCCTGACACAACTTATTGTGTACATTTGTGTCTGAGTGTGTTGTCTGTATGTGTATGTGCACACTAACCTAACCTGATGCCTTCTGGCACACTGCTACTCTTCAAGGTGCTGTGAATTCAGAATAAGAAAATTCTCAAAACACACATGATCACAATGCCAAAAAACTCCAACTGATGTTGATAGGTATTGTGCTGCCTGATTTTTTTTCTCTATCTCTAAAAGCAATATAATTTTTTTTACTATCACCAAGACATCTTACTAGCCAGACACAGTGGTAAGCACTGCTGTTCCAGCTCCTCACGAAGGTAAGAGGATCACTTGGGCCCAGGAGTCAGAGCCCAAACAGAGCAGCACAGTGAGCCTGGCATCACCCCTGATTTCTGTTTCAAAAGAAAAAGTTCTGGGAACGCTGCTGAATACCTCCTGGGTTTGAGCTGCAGCATTACCCCTGCCCCCAAGAGACACGTGAAGTTACATATACATCAGCAAGCAAAAAGGGGTTGGATTTTAAGAACAAAAATTTTAAAAATACTTCATTCTTGAATTTACCAGAGAAGTAAGCTGTTCACAGACTACCAAATTAACTGGAAAGTATAACTAAGAAATAATCTTTGGTTTACAGCAATTGTAAAAAAAAAAAAAAAACTTTTTAAGCTAATTTTAAACAAATGTAGGTATCAAAATGAACTGATAATATTCAACATCTACTTTTTATTGCTAAAATTCTTTTGGGGGAGTTGCAGGGACTAACTAAACCCAGGGCCTCTTGTGTACAGGTAAGCACTTTGCCACTGAGTCACCTCTTCTGCCCTGTTTTTTCTAAGTTCTTAATGAACCAAAAATAAATTGTGTTCTTTTGTATTTTATTTAGAAAGCACAACAAAAGCTGGCTTAATGGTAAAATACAAATACATATTCAAATAATGTTAGCACTGAAGGAAACATTAGAAGCACTACAATATGGGGGCCGGCGAGATGGTTCAGTGGAACAAGCACTTCCCTGGCAGGCACAAGGGCCTGAGTTCAATCCCCGGTTCTACCAAAAAAAAAAAGAAGCACTACAATAATGAACAAGACAAGGTGTTCATCATCACAATGTCCCATAAGTTCCAGCCAGCAGGGTACGGTAGCACACACCTGTAATCCCAGCATTCAAGGAGGCTGAGCCAAGAGGATCACCATGAGTTTGAGGCCAGCCGGAGCTACACAGTGAGGGAGCTAAACATGAGTTCAAGGCCAGCCCTGTCTCAAAAAAGAAATTCCAGCCAAAGCAAAGGAAACAAGCTAGCTCCAGAATCCATCCTTTGATTTTTTATGTGTCTCTTCCAAATGAATACTTTCCAAAGATCATTAAGAGCTTTTACTAACCTGAAAGAAAAATGAGGACAAATAAGTAACAAGGAAAGTTAAATCACAAAACCAATTAAACAAATGAAAAATGAAGACCAAAGCAAGTATTTTTGGCTCAACTGGCAGACCTAAGTGTTATGGTTTGTGTCTAGTTGTTCATGCAGTCCTGGGGCAGCTTCTGCAGCTTGTGATTGCTTATTGTGGGTGTGGACGCTGCACCTGCCCCGGGCAGGAAATCTGCATTACACTGTGAGAAGGGGAAGAGGCTAGCTAGCCATCAGAGCTGCCGCCCCTCCCTTTGTTCTCAAGCAGCTTGCTGCCACAGGAAAGGCTGCTCTCTGCCATTTGCCCTCTGCCTGGGAGCCAACTAAGTAAGGACAGAACCTCTAGTAACTGTGAGCTAAATAAATCTTTCCTTCCCTAATTTTGAGGGTCAGGTATTTGTCTCAGCAATAAGAGAAGAATAATTGAGACACTAAGTAATACTCCAAGCATGGCATAATACACCTGCCGGCCTCAGCTCTATGGGAGACTAAAGTAGGAGGCTCACTTGAAATCAGAAATGCCTTTGATATCAGGCTGGGCAACAGAGTGAGATTGGTCTCAAAACAAAACAAAAACACTAAAAAACCAAAGGTTTTATGGATTCAGGGAACTGTCCTATAGTTACAGATAAATAAGGTTGATAATTAAAAAACTTAAATTTTTTTCAAGACAGGATCTCATTATGTTGCCCAACCTCATGGTGATCCTCCTGCCTTAGCCTCCAGAGTGCTGGGATCACAAGCATGTGCCACCATGCCTGGCCACTGATGAATGTTTGTTTCCCTTCCATCTACCCCAAAATTCCACTTCCAACAGCCCAGTGTCAGAAAAATACTCATAGATGTGAACAAAGACAACCTTAAGTGTAGCTTAAGGGAAGGCTGTCAAAGGACAGCACTGACAATTTTATTTTAGAAAATGAAATAAGTTTTAGGAAGGGTAAGTTTCAATTTTCTGTACTCATCATCAAGCACTGTGATATACAAAGCGAATTTTATTTTTGGAAGGTGCATTTTTAAAAGCATATTTTTGGGCCAGTGAAATAGCTCAGCAGATTAAGTGCCTGCATGGACCAAGGTTCAATCCTGGGATCTGCATGCTGTGTCAGCCCCGCCCCTGGGGCAATTGAGCTGGGGAACAAGTCTGGGCATGGTGGCTCCTGCCTGTAATCCCAGCATTGGCAAGGCTGAGAACAGGAAGATCACTATGAGTCCAAGCTGCGTAGTGAGACCCTGTACCAAGTACATTAAATGGAAAAAGAAAAAAAAAAGTGCAAAAGTGTATTTTGGGCCAGGGAGATGGCTCAGTAGAATAAGCACTTCCCTGGCGAGCACAAGGGCCTGAGTTCAATCCCCAGTTCCACCAAAAAAAAAGTGTATCTTTCTCAGTCCCTTCTGAGAAAAATCGAATAATCCAATGTGCATGTAGTGCAATCCTCTGCTGCAGCTCCAGGCAGCAAAGTACCCTGATGAGGTCAGAGGCTCTCTGTGAGAGCAGAAGCCCCAGACCAGAGACATGATCCTTGACAAACTGAATTCTCAATGCCCTGAAGTAGGAAAGTGAGTGCAATTTACTAAACAAGTTAAGCAAGTGTTTTTCTTGTCTTAACACATAGAGATGTTTATTACTGTATTACACTTAATAATAAAAAAGAAAATGTTCTACAAGAAAAGAGTTCATTAAATTATGGTATATTATTTGACAGACTGTTATCAATAAAATCAATGCTTTCTTTTTTTTTTCTTTTTGAGACAGGGTCTTACTACACAGTTCAGGCTGGCCTTAAACTCATTTTGTAGCTCAGGCTGGTCTCGAACTCACAACAATCCTCCTGCCTCAGCCTCCCGAGTGCTGGGATTATAGACATGCGCCACCACGCCCAGCAATGCTTACTTTCTAATATAAAATTGCCTTAGGGAAATGAAAAAGATACTGCATAATTATATATCAACTGTAATAAAATTTTAAAACAAGCATTAATAACCAATCACAGGTGGCAAAAAAAAAAACACGTCATTGAAAGGATACTTTTTATAAGGGGCTGAGGAGATAGTTCAGTAGAATAAGCACTTGCCTGGCAAGTGCAAGGTCCCGAGTTCAATCCCTGGTCACCAAACAAAAACAAAAACAAACAAAAAAGGATACTTTTTGTGAATGGTACAAGCCTGAAAAGAACTTTATAGACTGACATTTGATAGTTCAATTAATGTATTACTATGCCTATCATTAACAACAAGCCACTGTTCCTTCTTTAAAGATGTTATATAAAATATGCATCATACACACACACACATACATACTATCTTTTTAACTTTTTTTTTGGTATTTTTAGGGAAAGGTCTACAGGGTCATCTGGGTCACACTACTAGATCAGGCTTGCAGTGATCAACCTGTTCTCAGCCTCCCAAGAGCTTGAGAACTTAGGCCAGTCTCAATAGCCTCTCAGCATGCCCTGGGGACAGAGCCAAAGCGGCTGGCCTGGGAGTTGAACTCTGGACCCCTGAGCCTGCTTGTAGGCACTGTACTCTGCTGAGCTATTTGGCTGGCCCTCTTTTAACGTTTCTGAAATTCCAAAACATATCTGCCCTGAAGATTGAGAGCCTAGTGTCCTATACTTTTGTATTATCTTCTAAGAAAAAATGATTAATAATGAAATACGTACATATATAATTCTATATACTTTTTTTGGTCTTTTTGAGACAGGGTCTCACTATGTAGTTCAGGCTGACTTTATGCTAACTTTGTAGCCCAGTTGGGTTTCAAACTCACAACAATCCTCCTGCCTTAGCCTCCTGAGTTCTGGGATTACAGGGGTGTTTCACCACATCTAGCTATACTTTAAAGTCAGAGAAGTTCCTAAAGGTCTCAAGGGTTCAGTTGGGGTCCCTGTCAAAGCCAACAATCCCCAGAGAATGTTCCATGTCCTTCAAAACTTTAATTTCAATCAGGAGAATGTTCATTAGTAGATTTATTCACAGGCCAGTTTCATTTGCAATGGCATGGACTATATTAGCATCTTAGCCCTTGCACTTACTACCTGAAGATCTGAATAAATCAGTGGATGACTCCATTATCTGCCATCCCACACATCCCCTTCAGAAGTCCTTTGGCCTAAAAATACAAGGCAAGTCTTATGTCCCTTTAGTCCTCCATGTAGTATAGAATGGATAAGAAGGACACCTCAGAATATGTGAGGAAATCCAAAGCCAGCAGGACTAAACAAGGCATGTACTGGCCCACATAAGAAGAATCTAGAAGTATACACCGTCAGTGAAGGGCTGACTGATCCAAGAGCCCAACAAGATGACAGGGAGGCCTGGGACATAGCTCAGCAGCATAAGCACCTGCCTGGCAGGTACAGATCCTGAGTTTGATCCTGGTACCAAGGGGGGAGAAGCAAAGTGACAGGGGATGGGCCTTCTTGGCTGGACGGCTTCACTTTGGCATCCCATAGAACTGGCTCTCCTCTCCTTGCAGAGCCAGAAGACGGCTGCCAGGAGCCCACCGACTGTGGTTGCAAGGTAAACCTCAGAAATGAAAAAGTGCCTTTATCCAACTTTTCCACCAAAATCCACTTATGTGACACTGTATTGAACTCTGTGAAGCTCAGGGCCTTATGCGTATTCCGTGTATCTAACACAAGTGCAAGCTCACCCCCCACAACCAAAAAACGAACTTGAACATTCTGATTGATCAGCTTAGGCTGCGTGCACACCATTGGTTCCCTTAAGTAAGACACAATCCACTTGCACAAACGTTAAGATACATTTTGAAATAAAGCATATTAGGGTTTATCTTAGTGATTTAAATTTCTGAAATCAAAGTGATGGTTATCACTGCATGAGCAAGCACATTCTGCAACCTCCCTATCGTCTTTCAAAGGAACTTTCCCATGTTCATCACAACCCATGAAGAAAAAGGAGCTGCAAGTGCCCCAGAGTGGTAAAGCGTATGTTAACAACCACCACGAGAAGGGGGGGCCATCAATTCTTCCCTGAATATATATCACTTTTTAAAGGATTCGGATTATCTAGTAAAGTCTGATCACAGATCAATGATCTTCCTTCTTAATGTAACTAAAAATACCACCACAGATTGTCAGAAAGAAAAAGTTTACTTTTCTTTATACTGTAAAGATAACAATTTTTCCAGACTGTAACAGCAGGGTTTAAACGAAAAATAGAACAGTGTATGAATATCTTTTTTAAATCTTTTATTTCTTTATTTGATGCAGTTCAGACTCATAGTGATTCCCGTCTCAGCCTCCCCAGCACTGGGACTACAGGCATGTGCCACCACACCCAGTTTCAGGGGCTGGCATGATATTGCCCAAGATTCCAGGACTGGCACAGCATGCAGTACTGAAGAACGAACCTGGGACTTTGAATCTGTCTAAGCAGGTGCTTAGACCACTGAGCTAGCTCCCCAGCCCAAGTATATGAATGTCTTCAGTTAGGAGGGGAGGTGATGTGTTTCATAAAGCTTTACAATACAAGCAAACAGATGGCTCAAGAGAGTCCCTCGCTGTTCCTCGTTGCCCTCCAAAACTCAGCCCCTCTCAAAAAACAACTAGGTCCTAAGAACTGGATGCACATTTTGACGAATTACTATGTGAACATACACTGTAAAGATAACAAAAAATTATTTCCAAATTAAAACAATAAGCTATTCCACTTTTATAACAGAAAGCTGTGTAATTGTTCATTAGACTGAAAGCTAATAAACATACAGGAGAGAAAAGGTCAGACCCAAAACACTAAGCAAAATCCAAGCAACATTTTTTTAAGAGTAGAACTAACCACTTAAACATGTCTTACACACAAGGCATCTTATTTGCAAAAAGCCAAACTCCACTCACCCTAGAAGGAAGTATGTGGTTAAAGAAAAGGATATGAATTAAAGGAAAATCTATATAATTATTCAGTTCTGAAAACTGGCTTTCAAAGTGCTCTACATCCAAATAATTCAACTCAATAAATACATATTGGAAATTGTACTTGTGTTACACACAGAATACACACAAGGCCCTGGACTTCACAAAGTTCAATACAATGTCACAAAAGCATCCACCATTACTAAACAGCACACAACAAAATTAAACAGAAACACATATGCTTCCCGGGAACCAGAGAAAGAAGAAATCAAAATGAACCTAGATGATTTCTGGACCAAATCATAGAAAATTTCAAGACAAAAATGCTTAAATAAGAAGGAAATTCAGGTAAGTGGCTCTGGCTACTCAAATAGGTACAAAATGGGCTACAGTTCTGTCTCTGTGGCCTCTTGGTTCTGCCCTTCTTCACATAAAGCATTACCTTCTGGCTTCTAGCAAAATGGCTGTAGCTTTAGAAGTCACAGCCAAATAAAAGAAGCACTAAGGAGATGAGGAACCATCTATTTCCTTCTTTTTCTCAACAGCAAGAAACCCTTCCCAGGTACTGTTGTAGACTTCCTTCTTATCTCCCATTGGTCCGAGCTGCCCTTGGCTCTCCTACAACACTTACTTCCAAATATTTCAAAGATAATTACTTTAGGCCTTGGACTGGAGAGGAAATAAAAGAGAAAAAATACACAGGCGAAGGAGAAGATTGGCTAATTAGAAGAAGAAAGTGAAATCCTAAAATCATGTATCAAACTGTTTCTTTGTATTACATACATTAATCTGTCAGTAAACAGTAAGAATACAGGGAGAACAGTCTTTTTTATGAAACAGATTTAGGTTATTTAGTTACCAGAGGGGATAATCAGACTTACCACTCCTCATTTAGTTAGATCTGGGTTGAGAACACTCCATATTACATATACTGGTGTCTCACAAACTCTATCAGAAGTTGTTCCCTGACGATTTCTCCATTTAGTTCCAGGTTTCACTCAAAATATCCACCAATGTCCAACAACTCTATCAGAAGTTGTTCCCTGACGATTTCTCCATTTAGTTCCAGGTTTCACTCAAAATATCCACCAATGTCCACCAACTCAGAACTGACCCTACCTGCAAATAAAAGCATGCAATTAGTAGGCAAAAGCTGCAGGGTGCAATTCTTCCCTCCCCCATCTATAATTAACTGATACGCATGAAAACTAGACTCACTAAGCACCATGTTTAAACCAAACCACCTACATTTTAACTCCTGTAATATGCTTATTACATAGAGTTCCCACCCGTTCCCATCCCATAAATTTATTGCTGCTGCCACAGTGTAACAAGAACAACTCATACCAAAGGATACCCACTGGGTAAGATCCAAATCACATCATGTGTTTGGTGAACACACACAACGAAAGCCCACACAGTATGCTAAAGGATTGCTGCCTATGTTTACAACTGAAGAATTAACAGGGAAGTCCAGATTTCTGACCTCTCTTGAAAATTAAGATCTAGCAATACTGCATGCACACTTCCACACTGTAATCATCTGTCAGGGCTGATTAGAGGCTGATTCTCACGTTGGGGCACAGACTTTGCAATTCTCCACAAATGTCACCACTCTGGTATTACTTCTACTGACAGTTACCTGTCTGGAGCCTGTAAATATGTGTGCTTGCAAATTCTGCTATATAGTTATAATACTAGATCATAATTATTTGACAATAATATATTGTTAACCCAAGTAAGTTTTCCTGCTTTGAGAATACACAAGTAACACCTCAAGAGTAAACATTAACTTTGGAGCTAGAAAGTACTATGCTAGAGTTCTAATTCTGAAACGGACTAGCTGTGTCACCCTGAGCCCCTCTGTTTTTTTTTTTTTTTTTTGTCTTTTTGAGACAGGGTCTCACTATGCAGTTCAGGCTGGCCTTAAGCTCACTTTGTAGCTCAGGCTGGTCTCGAACTCACAACAATCCTCCTGCCTCAGCCTCCTGAGTGCTGGGATTACAGGCATGCGCCACCACGCCCAGCTCGCCCCTCTGTATTTAACCTAAGATACCATGTCTTCATTTACAAGGTTGTAGTCTGGAGTTTTGCAAGGAGAACAATATAAAATAGGACTCATATATTTTATACAATTATTTTATATTGAAACCCAAAGAATCATATTCAAAAAGTGCAGGAAATCTGTCCACACACCAAAGACTTCCCATGGCAGTGTCCTGCTTAAGTCCAGTTGAAGACCTAGAGCCCATAACAATGGCTCCCGCAAGTCCAACTGAGGCTGAGAGCCCATGACAATGTCTCATGCAGGACTGTTTCAAAGGGCCTTTGGGCACTGAGAAGGCCAAAGGTCAGTGGTGAAAACTAGAAAGTCTGTGCCAGTAGGATGAAGGATCTGTGCCAGCAGACTGAGGTATCTGCACTGGAGTCAGGAAGCAATGCTGAAGGTAGGACCAGAGCTCCCCCAAAAGGTACCACAGCCATCCTTAACAACAAGGTCCCAAGCTCCTCTGACTATAAGAACAGCCAATTTCATCAGGAAAGCCAGCATGACAAGCTTCTCCAAGAGAACCTACAGCTTCCACCAGCTCCCTATAGCTTCTAATAACTTCCTACAGCCTCCCTTCTTCCTTTGCAATTCTGCCTCTTACACTGGGGCAACAATTCTCAGATGGGTCCCTCATACCCAGAACCATGCTGGTTTAGTTCAGCTGGGTGTCATAAATAGACCACAGTGGTCAATCCACTACAGCAAATATTCAATTAAATAGATAAACACAAGACAGCAAACACAGTCCTAAAATCTAACATGTCCAAATTAAACTGATAATTCTAAATACACTGCTTCCTAAATCTTCCTTGTGATCCATGTAATACTGCAGAGTAGACACATTGAAAACCTAAGTAAAGGTGTTATAATAGTCTCATCAGTCACAAGCACCCAACTGACTGGACCCCAACCCACAAAGGCAGAGGAGGAGATGTGACCAACCAAGCTACTTCCACACTTACTCTCCCTGTATGACCACAAATACTTACTGGTTCAGAACTCGCTAAACCTTTCATGGTTCTGAGGGTTGCCCGATTCAGGAACTCTTTATTCAACTCCTGCTAAACAAAATTTTTAAAGTTTAATATAGCTAAAAATTGGGATTACCAAAGGCCTATCAACAGCTGAGCAGAGAAACATAGGGTACAACACTGCCATTCATGCAACGGGCTTTTACTATAATTTTAAAAGATGAACTATTATGCATTCACCAATATAGATGAATCTCAAAATCACTGAGTCAAAAGGCCAGGGCTCCAGGTGTTGCTCAGTGGAACACTAACAGGGAAAGGCCCCTAGGTTCCATATACAACACCACACATATATACTAGAGAATCCATTTGTATAACATTCTAGGATACGAAAACTAAATGCTGTGACGGAAAGTAGATCAGCAGACTGCATAAGAATAAGAATAAATGGGCAAACAGAAGGACTACAAAGAGACAAAAAGAGATGCCAAGCATTTGGATTCTTTCAGTAGTTTCTTAGTGTTGATTTGGTTTACTTTTATGTAGACTGAATTTGAAGCCTGGGCCTTGAGTATGCTAGGCAAATACCACTGAGGCTACATCCCCAACCCCAATTCTCGCATCTTCATGTGATACAGGTATATGCATATATCGTTTATCAAACAGAACACCATAAATCTGCATGATTAATTTTTATGTTTTAAAATTAATTCTAGGGGCTGGGGAGATGGCTCAGTAGAATAAGTGCTTCCCTGGCAAGCACCAGGGCATGAGTTCAATCCCCAGTTCTGCCAAAAATATTAATTCTGAGCAGAACGTGATGATGCACACCTGTAGTCCTAGTAACTCAGGAGACAATCACTGATTCTGAGGATACCCTAGGCCATACGTCAAGTTTAAGGTCTGCCTACACCTCAGTGAGACACTGTTTCCAAAAAAAAGAGGTTATTCTAAGCATATTAATAATTAGTGGCAAGATTGCCTTTTATGAAAAGGCAGACTTATTTAAGGCATTAAGTTTGAAAACCATGGTCACAATCTTTCTTAATTCTACAGATCAGAAACATTAATTGCTGATCACAAAGAAAGCATATGTGCCAAAAATACCCTACCCTAGAAAAATCTGAGAGGCCAGGAAAATGGGTCAGTGGAATACGCACTTTCCTGGAAAGTACAAGGCCCTGAGTTCAAATCCCAGGTTCCACACACACAGAAAAAAAAAAATCCAGGGTCATCCTAGAAAAATATGACATAAGTAAAAAAGAGTTCCATCCTCCAAATTAGTCTTAGTTCCATCATATTGCTATAGAAAAAAAAAAAAAAAGACTGCATGTTAAAAAAAAAAAATTAACAGTGGTTCCTTCAAATTGTTTCAAGGTAGAAAAGTTGTATTCATTCTGCATCATCCCAAATAGACTAGAAAGAATGAATGGAAACGATTATGTTCCACGTATTATTAGAATGTCTTGCTATGTCATTCCTGCTTAAAAGTAGAACATCCTTGGAGCTGGGGAGATGGCTAAGTGGAATAAGCACCTTCCTGGCAAGCTCAAGGGCCTGAGTTCAATCCCTGGTTCCACAAAAAAAAAAAAAAAAGTAGAACATCCTGCCTTGGTTGGGATACCTACCATCAGAGGTCAGCAGGATGTAAGGATAATGATTCAAAAATCCCACTGAACAGTAGATTAAGACCATCCATGATTTTATCTAATCTTCAGATCATCTTACGAATTTAGAAACACTACTTTTAAGTGCCAAACCACTGCAGTTCAAAAACCTTAAGTTTAAGTGTATCAAAGACAAGAAAACAAAGTCCTAAGTCTTACAGAAATATGTTTGGGTTTTCTACTTTTCCCCAATGAATAATGCTTTTTACATTAGCAGCATCTGATCTATTAAATTACTCATATCAGACTGGGGCATGGTGGCGTGCGCCTATAATCCCAGCACTTGGGAGGCTGAAAACAGGAGGATCACTACAAGTCTGATCTCTGTAGTGAGACCCTGACTAAAAACAAAAAAAAATTACTCTAATGTTGAATAAAAAACATACCTAGCCGGGTGTGGTGGCGCAGGCCTGTAATCCCAGCACTCGGGAGGCTGAGGCAGGAGGATTGTTGTGAGTTCGAGACCAAGCCTGAGCTACAAAGTGAGTTTAAGGCCAGCCTGAACTGAGACCCTGTCTCAAAAAGACAAAAAAAAAAAAAAAAAAAAAAAAAAAAAAAATATATATATATATATATATATATCACTAAGCACATATTCCACTCCTCTGCTTATTTAAGTCAACCACTGCCTCATTTAGTCACAACATACATGCTGATGAAAGCCAAGTCTATTTCCCAGCAGTCTTTCCACCCCACTTCACATACCCAACTGCATGCAGGTCGTGCATGTCTACCTGGACAGCTTTCTCCACTCAAGCTTACCTGAACTCCCTTCTCTACCACTCCTTCACCCTGTACCACTCTGCAGCAAGGACTCAGACCACAGCATGACATATTTTCATAAGAAAAAAGCATTATGAAATTTACAAAGTTACTTAAATGACAAGTCTTGATCTTACTTGAATAATATTTTTCTGAAAAAATACAAATTTATTTTTAAAAAGTTTTGGCCAGGGCTAACAAGACAGCTCAGGGGACTAAGAGCTTGCTTAGACAAGCACAGGGTCCAGGGTTTGATTCCTAGCACCACACGCTGTGCTGGCCCTGCCCCTGGGTGCACTAAGCCTGCAATGGAGTCTAGGCATGGTGGTACACATCTGTAATCCCAACACTAGAGAGGCAGAAAACAGGAGGATCAGTAAAAGTCTGAGCTGCATTATGAGACCCTGCACGTGCGTATGTACACACACACAAAAGTTTGGCCATAAAGCAATCATTTAGGAAATTTCTTCTCTAGCCAGGTGTGGTGGTGCTATATGTTATTCCAGCACTCAGATCACACAATGAGTCCAAGCCAGCCAGAACTACATAGCCAGATCCTCAAAAAAAAAAAAAAAAAAAAAAAAAAAAAAAGTTTTTCTTTTTCTTCTCTAATGAGAAAAAAGAATATGCTGGACTCTATGATGTTATATTTACTTAGTCATCTAAGTTCCAAATTGAGAAGGAAAGAAATGAGCAAAGAGTAAATAAGGCTGGAGATGGTGGCTAACACCAGTATTCCCAGCACTTGGAGAGGCTGAAGCAGGACGATTATTCTAAGTTTCAGGCCAGCCTGGGATACATGCCAATTTCAAGGCTAGCCTACACTACACAGTGAGACCTTGTCTCAATCAAAATCTAACAAGCCCTTTAAAACTGCAGTTTTCTCCACTGGTTGCAGAGTAAACTGGAAATTTAAGAAATACGAACAACAAGATGAGCACAGTGGTGGTACACACCTGCAATACCAGTACTCTGAGAGGCTACAGCAGGAGGACGACAAATTTCAGTTCAACCTGGACAACTTGGCAAGATTCTGTCTCAAAATAAAATATTAAAGAAGGTAGGGGTATAATTCAGTGTGAAGGTCCTGGGTTCAATCCCAAATTCGGAGGCAGGGGGCATGAGATCACTGACAATGCCTCATTAGGCAAACTAATTCCTGTAAGAACCAGGAACTCATACTTCGTTAGAAGTACCTCTAGATTACTTTAATGTAATGTGCCAAAGCAGAGAATCACTATTCTAAATGAACTTCTACTCACCTTTACTTTATCTCTCTATCCAACCAACCATCCATCCATCCATCCATCCATTTATCTATCTATATAGGGTTCTGGAGACAGAGTGTCAATATGTAGTTCAGACTGGCCTTGAATTCACTATGCAGTCAACTCAGTATGGTGGTCCTTCTGCCTCAGTCTCCCAAGTGCTGAGGCTATAGGTAATTGCCACCACCAACCACATCTTAAACAAATCTTTTGGTCTGGGGAGATGGCTCAGTGGAGTAAATGCTTCCCTGGCAAGCGTAAGGGCCTGAGTTCAATCCCCAGTTCCGCCCAAAAAAAAAAACATCTATTATAAAAATCATATATACAAATGGATTTAGCATATCATGTACTTTCACTTTAAAAGCCTTTTCCAACAATTTGACATTACTAACCGAACACAAAGAATCTTCAACTTTCAACAACATACAACTATAAGTCACAGTCAATTTTATTATTTTCTATCTTACAAATTAGGTACATGCACCAATATTTCTCTATATGGCTTCTTACAAAGGCCAATGCTATGAGATTTTGCACTGACCTGTTTTCTTCTAATATTGTAAAGATTTTTTATACTCAAATTTGAAATATAGACAATTTATCTGGGTATACAGTAAGAAAACAATAAAAACCTACTTTTTTCCCTATTTTTGTATTGTAACAATCATTTCTATGAGGCACTAATTATTACTCTCATTGGTATGTAGACAACTATAAAAATTACACTGGTTTCATTATAAAGATTAGAGACACAGTTTATAAAAACAAAACTTTCAGGCTGGGCATGCTGGTACACACCTATAATTCTAGCATTCAGGAGGCTAAGGAAAAAGGATTACCTGGAGTTGAAGACTGACCTTGACTAGTAAGTTCAAGGTCAATCTGAAATATATAGTGAGACCTTATCTCTCAAAAAAAGAAAACACAAACATGGTCTTTTTTTCTTTTTTCTTTTGGCGGTACCAGGGATCGAACTCAGGTCCTTACGCTTGCCAGACAAGTGCTTATTCTACTGAGCTAGCTCCCTGGTCCAAAGGTTTAAATTTTTTTTTTTTTTTTTTTTGGTGCAACTGGGGATTGAGCTCAAGCCCTTGCACTTGCCAGGGAAGCACTTATTCTACTGAGCCATCTCCCCAGCCTCCCAAGGTCTAATTTTTTTAATGAGATAACATAAATTGTAGTGTCAGTTAGCACAGAAGCTGTTCCCTAAGGGTCCTCAACTCAGTGTATGGTTTATACTTTCCAAGGGGAACAAAGGTCTGGACAGCTTTAAGAAAATTGATTTCCAGAAGGCCAGCCTCCTTCTGATTCCTAAAACTGACAAGACCAGGCATGGCTCCCTGTCTTCTACCTCGCTTTTTACAACAGCTCTTCTGTGTAAAAAGCAAACCATCTCTTACTCATCTCAGATCACCATGTATGTTACCAAACTATATGGGGAATACTCAAATTAAAAAATACAGGGAAATACACAATGCCATTCATGGCCCTCATAGCACTGCCCCTCATCTGAAACACAATTATCCTCCCCGATCACCCTGAAGGAGCTCTGGCCATCTTCCCCCACACCTTTATGAAACATGATCAGAAACAGTGAGTGGCTGCTGAGTGCCATCCCTCAGGAGGGCAGGTCTTAAGACATTTCTGTATCCTCATCCAGCTTACTCATGGGACCTGGTACAGACCTGGCACCTGCATCCTCTGGCTCGTCCCCAAAGTCAAATATTTTCTATCAATTCAGAACATGAAGGCAGCCACACACTTTCATGGCACAACTAAAGATGCAAAAGAGGACTTCTAGAGCAGCTGTTTCATGAAGTGGCAAGCCAGGGGGGAAGCAAGAGGGAATGGTCTTTAACTGTAATTTCTAAAATTTAAACATTTGCTGTATTTTTCAATCACACCTTATATACACTGTCTCAAGAAGTTCCAGTGCACCCGATGGACTTGGGGGCTGTGAACAGGCAGATCACTATGAGTCCGATCTAGTACTGAGACCCTGAACACCTTGTAGACCCTTCCTTAAAATACAAAAAAATAAGTAAACAAACACAACATACAAAAACTACAACCCTTCCTTTTTTTTTTTTAAGGGTCTACAAGGTCTCACCACATAGATCAATCTCATAGTGATCCACCAGTGTTCAGCCTCCCAAGAGCAAGCCACCACACCCAGCCTCTATCACCACCTCAGTGTGCCCCCAGAGGTGGGGCTGGCACATCACCCCAGGGATTGAACCCCAGCCTCTGCATCTGCCTACGCAGGTGCTTTAATCTGCTGAGCTATTCGTCTGACCCTCTTTGAAATTTATGATAAAAAGAAATTTAGCAGGGCCAGGAGATGGCTCAGAAGAATAAGCACCTCCCTAGCAAGCACAAGGGTCTGAGTTCAATCCCTGGTTCTGCAAAAAAAAAAAGAAAAGAAAAGAAAGAAAGAAATAGAAATTTAGGAGCCAGTTCTTGAGCATATTTAAAAGTAGTTTTTCAATGTTACAAGTACACAAAAAAAGTAACAATTACCTTAATTTGCGACACAGAAGGGTGTTCAAAGAACTGGACTACAAGGCCAGGTAGATAGCTCAGTGGTACAAGTGCCTGCCTGGCAAGTGCAAGGTCCCAAATTCAATCCCCAGTATCACAAAAGTAACTATTTTTTAAAGGTAATCAACTTTGAAAGAGGGATAGATGCCCTCACACCTTGAAAGGATCAATAGGCATCACTAAAGCAAAGTTAAATGTCCAGGTCATCCTGTAACACTGGCCACTCCTTGCACCGGAAGTCCTTCACAAGTTTCTCTCCATTCCTCTTGCAAAGCCACTTCCTTACCCTTTGCAAGGTTACTATACATTTCTCTTCTCTTCACCCAGAACCCTAAAATACTAAAATGAAACCACATCAAATGATGAAGTCTATCATCTCA
Organism: Ctenomys sociabilis; assembly: GCA_004027165.1. Lineage (NCBI taxonomy): Eukaryota > Metazoa > Chordata > Mammalia > Rodentia > Ctenomyidae > Ctenomys > Ctenomys sociabilis. The sequence continues at coordinate 48,972 of PVKA01011867.1, forward strand.
GTTACCTTTCTGTAGATGTAATACAGAACCCAGAACAACTGGTAACCTTCAAGTTATGTCAGAACACATAAGAGCCCTCATCTTTTTAGAACCCAGGGCCTTTGCACTGAGCCTTAGCAAACTGAACTGCCCAAACTGGTCTCAAACTTTTGATCCTGCTGGGCATGGTGGCAAAGCCTATAATGCTAGCATTCGGGAGGCTAAGGAGGAGGATCACTATAACTTCAAGGCCAGCCTATGCTACATAGTGAGTTCAAGGCCAGCCTGCACTGCATAGGGAGATCCTGTCAAAAAATCGAACTTTTGACCCTCCTGCCTCAGCTTCCCAGAAGGTTGGGATGAGATGTATATGTTTCCAAATCCAACTGCTGAGGTTTAATCTGCAGAAAAGTAACCTTCCTGTGTAAAGACACAGGAACCAGCTCAGGAAGGTGTGGTCCATTACAACATTGTAGCCCCAAAAGAATGAAAGGAGACCCACACAGATGATAGAGGCCTGCTCTGCCTGTGTGAAGACCTCGGTCCCCAGCCCTAAACCTCCTCTCCCTCCCTACAGAAGCCCTTCTGTGCACCCAGAAGATTCCCCAGAAGGAGTTCTGAAGCTAAACACCCCTCCATCTCCTCAGGATGCCAACCCTTGACTAAAACCAATTTGCGCAGGGCGTGGTGGCGCATGCCTGTAATCCCAGCACTAGGGAGGCTGAGGCAGGAAGATTGTTGTGAGTTCGAGACCAGCCTGAGCTACAAAGTGAGCTTAAGGCCAGCCTGAACTGCACAGTGAGACCCTGTCTCAAAAAAGACAAAAATAAATAAATAAAATAAATAAATAAATAAAAATAAAACCAATTTGCTTCCCACCAAAGTGTGTCTCCTGAGAGCTGTGTGGCTTTCAGGTGGCAAGCTGCCAGACCCCAAACTGGTAATAATCCTAACAATTCCTGTTGCAAACAGAAAACACTACTGCTCTCCAATACTTAATAATAAAGAATATAAGTTAATGTATTTGGAAGTTGCTTGGCATATGTTTTAATGAGACCTTAGCACAATGAAATTACCCAGTCATTTGAAATTTCTTGAAACATCAAAGTATAAACATTTTCCGATGGAAAAGCACACTAAACTTGTAGCACCCTATCAGAATTTTATCAATTAAAAACCTATAGAAAGTTCAGTATCAAAAAAGCGTAACACCTTTTCATGCTAGTTTCTAGAAGGAAAGTTTCTGGCACATTTACTAGCTCATACTTTTTTAAAAAGGCTGTTATGACCTCTGATAAAATAAACCAAAGGTAAAGAATAAAAATAAAACATGCAAAAATTATGTAGTACACATTAAAGGAAAAGAAACCAGCTCAGTAGAATAAGCACTTCCCTGGCAAGCACAAGGGTCTGAGTTCAATCCCCAGTTCCACCAAAAAAAAAAAAAGAAAAGAAAAATTTCTAAACAGTTCAAATCTGAGTCAGACATTTTTTTATCTTACCACCTAACTGAAGGAAGGCTTCTACTGAATGCCGGGTGTGCCATATCAGTACAGGTGTGACTGGCACTCATTTTTCAACTATTTCCCTAGACATACCTCCCAGCACCTCAAGGACAGAAGAGCTTTTAAAAAAATGCATTTTCCAGATGTTCCCTCTGGATTGCCTCTCAGATACAGCTTAGGCTGCTGGTAAGGCCTTTCCCCACCCCTCCCCAGGCAGGGAAGCGGGCAAGTGGGGAAGCTCTACTCATACTGCTAATACAAAGTAGAGCAATGAAGGCGCAGGGCACAGCTAAAAGCACCTGCCACAGGTGAGACTACCCACGTGCCACCCTGGCCCCAGATTCAGGGCTCCTACAACAGTTTGCCAGCTTTAGCTTGCTGATTTCTAAGATACACCCCTAGTTCTGGAATATACATTTTTAGTGCCTATTTATTCTATCAGGACAAGTTTGTAGTACCCTATCTCACTCTCTACAGGGAGCTGGCAGGAGATGGGGGCAGGCAGAACACTTCTATAGCCCCCTCCTCACCTCTGCCTCCAACTCTTGGTCCCTTCCCTTGCACAGAAGATCTATCTCCACCCATCCTATCATCTAGGTTTTACTCTTTCTTTATACTTGCCTTGCTCAGATGAGAGAAACCATGCAATAAGCGCCTGAGTCTGACTTCTTTTGCTTCACATCATGGTCCCAAGTGAGCCAGGAAGAAAGGGTGTAGCTGGCTAGAACCAGCTGGGCTAGGAGGTGTGACAAGATCCAGGACACAGGCAAGAAAAAGTCCCCACAGCACTGCACCTGGACTTCTCATGAGAACTCCACAGCAAGTGCTCGCTAGGGTGCCCTAGGCCTGACATCAGTCTGAGGCGCTGCCACTGCGTTTCTGCCACTGTGCTCGCTCTTGCACAGTAGCTGCCTCACACCATAGGGTGTACCCCTTTTCCTACTTTTACTTGGCCCAAACTCTCTCTGGGGTGTCAGTTTCTTTTCCTACCTTTAATCAAACTTTCGCGCTACTTGCACTTGTCTTGACCAATTCTTTTCTCAGGACAGAAAGATCATAGACACCACCTTCAGAAGTATACTCAGCATGCCAAATCCTAGTTAAGACATCCATCTTCCTTCAAATGACTCAAATGCCATCCTTCTTTATGGCGCAGTAATATGTCACTGTATATAATTACCACTCTCTTATCCATTCATCTGTTGATAGATATACAGGCAGCTTCCAAGATTCAGCTATTATGAACTGTGCTCTTGAATATTTTAATCCAGTAACAGCCTTAAGAACAGAAAAAAATATATTGAGTGAATGAGAGCTTCTGAGAGGGACAGATGAGGCCCAGAAGATGGGCTGCTCATCAACCATGCTTCTCAAGGGTGTTCACTGAGCAAAGCCAGGAGGCAGCCAATGATTTATCAGTACTAAATTTTCTATTTAAATTAAGTTTCTGCCTGAAACTTCAATCAGGGACAATGCCTATTTTAAACTTAAAACCACACCTTTCACAGTGCATTGCTTATTGTTGCTGCTGTTGTTTTTGTTTTTGAGAAAGTATCGCTATGCAGTGCAGGTTGGTCTTGCACTCACTAGGTAGCCCAGGATGGCCTGGAATTCAAACAGATCCTCCTGGCTCAGCCTCCGAAGTGCTGGGATTATAGCTCTAGCTATGGTTGTATTTTAAATGTTTCTTCTATCTGGGGGCTGTAGTACCTGCCTGTAATACCAGCACTCTGGGAAGCTGAGCCAGGAGGATCACAAGTTGGAGCCTACTTCAAGCAAATAATGAAATGCTATCTTAAAATTTAAAAAGGGATGAGGATGCAGCTCACTGCAGATACACACTGAGTTCAATCCCTAGGATAATGATGATGCTATAAAAGGCTTTTTACTCTGATTATAAAATACATGCTTTTTGTACAAAGTATGGAAAATATAGAAATGTTTAGAAAACTGAAAATCACCAACCTCAAAACTATGTACACGGAAGCTGGGGCGATGGCTCAGGATATGCCCTGGCAAGCACAAGGGCATAAGTTCCATCCCCAGTCCTGCAAAAAACAATTAAAAAAAAAAAACCATAAAGGGCTGGGGAGATGGCTCAGTGGGATAAGTGTTTCTCTGGCAAGCACAAGGGCCTGAGTTCAATTCCCGGTTCCACAAAAAAAGAGAAAAGAAAAAAGAAAAAAAAAATCAATTTCTGAGACAAAAAAAGACTGCAATGAGTAAGTTGTATGTCCACAATTCTATATCCGATTTTAGCATTCTGACAAGCATTTTCTCTTGCAATTCTCTTAATATAGCACTACTGGGTCAGGCATGGTGGCACACAGCTATAATCCCAGCCCAAGCAAGAAGAATGGGGTGAGTTTGGGACAACAGCAAGGCCTCATCTCAAAAAAAAAATGGTTAGAAGCACCTGCATATCCATTCCTAGGTATATGCTCAGGATAAATTATGATATGGGGCTGGGGACATGGCTCAGTGGAATAAGTACTCCCCTGGTAAGCACAAAGGCCTGAGTTCAATCCCCAGTTCCACCAAAAAAAAATTATGACATGTCCACATAAAACTTGCATAGATAGAGCCGGGCGTGGTGGCGCACGCCTGTAATCCCAGCACTCGGGAGGCTGAGCAGGAGGATTGTTGTGAGTTCAAGACCAGCCTGAGCTACAAAGTGAGCTTAAGGACAGCCTGAACTGCTGTCTCAAAAAGACAAAAAAAAAAAAAAAACTTGCATAGCTATATCATTTAAAAGACAAAAATACAGTCCAAGAAAGTCAATGAGTTCATTATGTGAAAATCAGATTGCTGTAAATAAAGCTTGCAGGACAAGCGGCTCTGGGAGATTCAGGGAGGAGCATAGAGAGTGAGCACGAAGGTCTAGGGAATGATTCCACATTACTACAAATTTAATGAAAACTGAGACACTAAATTTGTAAGAAGTATTTTTCTTCCTTCAGTAAACTACACTTTTAACCTTATACACTTTTTAATTTTTAAAATTTTGTTGACTTTTTAACATTACAGCTTAACACTGTAGCACAAAAAATATTCTTTATATCCTTATCCCACAAGATTTTTCTGCTTCTTAAATTCTTATTTTTTAAATAGTTCCATTAAAAACTAACACACCAAGTGTGGTGGTGCACCCTTGGGAGGCCAGCAGATCAAGGCCGCCATGACTGCACAGTCTAAAGACGAAACAAAAACCTAGGACACAAAAAAGCCTACACAGAGTCAGGATCATCAGTGTCAGGATCTTCCACCTCCACCTGCTAACCCTCTGGAAGCTTGTAGTGGCAAATGCATGGACTTGTCATTTGCTCTGCTGAGCATGGGCCCACACCCAGGCCATGGTGGGGGGGGACAGCATAGCAAAAAGTGGCAGACAGGCAGGCATCATCCCTACTTACAGCTGCTCCCCATGACCAACACTACCTTCTGAGCTCCACTCCAGTCAGATCAGCAGCATTGGGTTGTCACAGGAATATGAACTCCACCATCAACTGCATACATGAGAGATCAATTTGCTCACTTTTTATGAAAATCTAACCTGATGATGTGAGGTAGAGCTGAAGCAGTGACACTAGCACTGGGAAGTGGCTACAAATACAGTCCCATTAGAGAAGCTGACTACACCACAGCCATAATGAATCAAGTGCTTGCAGACTCATTGAAGTCAAGGAAGAATATCTTCAGACTGCCAAAAAGTACTGAAATGCCTTCTTCCATTTCCAACATCTTGTCCTTGTAAAGCAGTTTTAAAACAAGATCAAAGAATAAATGGCATAAACACACTTCGGGTGTCAGTCTCACATCACCTCTAAGTGGAATGCCCTACTTGCAAGACAACAATGCTAATTCTGCATTCTTCCACTAATTTTCCCATTAATTCTGTGTTGTACAATTACTTCATTATATATTATAATGTAATAATAGAACTAAAGTGTACGAAAGGTGTGAAACACTTGAATCATTTTAAACAATGCCCATGGGGAGCCGGGGAGATGGCTCAGTGGAATAAGTACTTCCCTGGCAAGTGCAAGGGCCTAAGTTCAATCCCTGGTTCTGCCAAAAAAATAAATAAATAAATTAAACAATGCCCTACCCTCGAAAAACTGGGCCCTACTGCCAGAAAGGATTGGGAACCACAACCTTAGAGGACCTGCTTGAGGCTCACAGTTAACTTTGTTTTTAGGTAGGTAGGTAGGTATACAGTCTAAAATAAGGAGGACAAGGGCCAGTGAGATAGCATGGCCAACTTTTTGCCTGCTTAGGCAAGCACAGGACCAGGGTTTGATGCCTGTCACCACTTGCTGCACCGGCCCCCCCTCCAGGCATGCTGAGACAGCCTCTGATATGCTATGGTAGTGCACGCCTATAATCCCAGCACTGGGGAGGCTGAAGACAGGAGGATCACTACAGGTCCAAACTGCAGACCCTGTACCAAATACACTAAAACAAGAAAATAAATGAATAAGAATAAAAATAAAATAAAGAGGTCTCCAGTGCCCTGTAGCTGAGTCACTGCAGCAACCCTGGCTTAACCCTGTGACTGTCCAGGAGCACACAGTCCTCAGCCTACAATCTGCACACAGTCTCAGCTAAGCCTGCCCTGTACAGTATAAGCACCTGAGGGAGGACCCAACCTTGCTGCACAAGTCCTACTCCGATCTCAGTATGGAATTCACAGCAAAAATATGAACAGGTAAAGACAAAAAACAATATTGAAACAGGAAACTTTGGAGGTAGATGTTTATTGTAGTCTTCCTGAAACTGGGACAAAACTGAAAAAGAGAATCAATGAGATAGCTCAGCAGACTACACGCCTGCTTAAGCAAGCACAGGGACCAGGGATTAAACCTGGTCCATCATGCAGTGCCAGCCCTCCCCAGGGAGCACTCAGCTGGCCACAGAGACCGGGCATGGTGGTGTATGCCTACAATCCCAGTGCTGGGAAGGCTGACACAGGAGAACCACTAGAAATGCAAGCAGCATAGCGAGACCCTGTACCAAAAAAAGAAAAAGCAAGATAAGTTGGGTGCTTGGGAAACTAAAAGCTGTCAGTGAACTCCATTTGATCTATCAAAAGTAAGTGAAAGAAATGAAACACTGCCAAAAATACAGAATTTGTCAATAAATCTTGTTATGAAAATGATTTTTATTACAGTTGCAGGTTGATGAAAATGATACTACATAACTGGATAAACTAATTAGTAAAAAAGTTGTGTGAGATAACAAAATTGAAGAGGGGCTGGGTATGGTGTAACCCTAGCATTCCGGGACTGTGAGTTCAAGACCAGCCTAGGACAAAGAGTGAGCTTAGGGCCAGCATGAGCTGCATAGCAAGACCCTATCTCAAAAAGAAAAAAAAAAAATGTTTCAACTGTAAAAATAACGTAATGTACTGATACATGCTGCCAGATGGCTGAACTTAAAAAAAAAAAAAAAATTCCAGTCTTGGGTCAGTGAGATAGCTCAGTGGTCTAAAGCGTCTGCTTAGGCAAGCTTAGGCACAGGGGCCCATGGTTCAACTCCATGCACCACATGCTGTGCCAGCCCCACCCACAGGACAGGCTGTGTAAGCCAAAAGAAAAAAAAGTCCAGTCTCAAAAGGCCACATAAAATGATCTTATACTTCAAAAGCGAGAATATAGGGGGCTTGTGGGTTAGCTCAGTTGTCTAAAGTGCCTGTTTGGGCAAACTCTTGTCAGGTACAGGGGACCACAGTTCGATCCTCAAACCCACCCTTAAGGCAGTCTAAGCCAGCTTTAAAAAAAAAAAAATCCTTCTTAAAAATAAGAATTTAATGTTCTGCAAATTTTCCCAGTAAGGCTATCAAAAAAAAAAAAACTTCCTCTCTATCCTCCACAAAAAGGAAAGAGTTCTCAGAAGTAAAACTATGGGAAAAGAAAGAAGTGGAAAGTTAGAGAGAAAAAAGGACAAATATAAGTAGAAATATGCACACCTGTGACACCAGCACTAGGGAGACTGAGGCAGGTGGATCACTGTTCAAGGCCAGCATGAACTATGCAGCAAGACCCTGTCTCAAGAGAGCTGGGCGTGGTGGCGCAGGCCTGTAATCCCAGCACTCGGGAGGCTGAGGCAGGAGGATTGTTGTGAGTTCAAGACCAGCCTGAGCTACAAAGTGAGCTTAAGGCCAGCCTGAACTGCATAGTGAGACCCTGTCTCAAAAAGAATAAATAAATAACCCTGTCTCAGAAAACAAATGTTAAAATATTAGTTCCTATTCTATCTAACATATGCCACAGCACTTTTGACTTTATTTAGGCCTGAATTTGTATCTGTTCTTAAATCCGGTAAGAGAAATCTGAAATAATCATTAAGGCTGAACATGTTTTCCCCATATTTCAGTCATCTTTTTGTTTTGCAAAGGGTCAATTTAACTCTTTAAAATAGATGCCTTTACTCACAGTTATACTGCATTTAAATGCTTCCATTTCTAAGGAAATGTAGAAATCATAATTTTTTTGCCAGCTTAACTTAGTTAAATTTACTCTGCTTTTAACTTTTTAATGTATTTAGCATTGCAGTCTATAGGGTCTCACTACACAGATCAACTCATAGTGATCCTCCTGTTTTCAGCCTCCCAAGCGCTGAGATTACAGGTGCACACCACCATGTGCAGTGTCAGTCACCCTCTCAGTGCTCCCAGGGGTGGGGCTGGCACAGCATGCCAGGGATCGAACCCTGGTCCCTGCACCTGCCTAAGCAGGCACTTGAATCTGCTGAGCTATCTGGTCGGCCCTTGATTTTTAACTTTTAACACAGATTAACTTTGAGAGGGCCAGGGAAATGCTCAGTGGAATGAGCACTCCCCTGACAAGCGCAAGGGCCTGAGTTCAATCCCCGGTTCTGCAAAAAAAAAAAAAAAAAAGTTCAACAGATTAACTTTCAGCATGTGCAATGCCCAAGTGGTTTCTAAGATTTTTTTTTTTTGCAGAACTGGGGATTAAACTCAGGCCCTTGCCAGGGAAGTGCTTATTCCACTAAGCCATCTCCCCAGCCCCACTAAGATATTTTAAAGCAATACACACAAGAGAAAAGGAAACAACATCTACAAGCCAAGTGCTTTATGTGTTACCTCACTTAGTAGTACCAAATGTATTACCCTCGGGTAACTGAAAAAGAAAATGAAAATAACCAAGGTAAAAACTTGCCTTGCAGCAAGTACGTAACAGAGTTAGGCACCAAACTGAGGCGTGTCTAAGCCTGAAAGTCCATCCTTTCTGCCACTTTGCTATTTTTCCCAAAGCTAGCGACTATGAAAAACTCTGCCACTTACTGTACGACTAATTTCTAACTCTTTAGAGTACATGTGTGCCATTTGTACAAAAATGAGGTCACTCTTCACAAAATAAATGTAAAAATGGAATACTAACAATTCACTGTGAAGTGAAGCTTCAAAAATGCCAGCTTTTTAAATAGCAAAAGTATAAAATAATTCTAAATACATTTCTTAAATTTCTCTCACTCAAGATACACTTTTACCTTTCAACAAATGAAAACATTTGTGTATCATTTCACAAACATGCAATGTAGGACTCCCAGTCCCACATTTTTTTAAGGATTTCCAGTCTCCACTTTAGAAAATAAATGCATCATTTCTCAGTAGAAAGACCACATCGTTTACATGGCTTTCCTTTACTATGACACGTTTTGAGCAGCATATGCACTACACATGAAGTATAGATAACAGAAATGGCTACCCACACACACACACACACACACAACTACAGGAGCTCACCAGCAAATAGCAACACATAACATGAAGAGGTTAAGAATATAAATGCAGGGCCGGTAAGATACCTCAGTAGAATAAGCACCTGCCTGGCAAGCGCAAGGTCTTGAATTCAATCCCTAGTACCTCCCCCAAAAAATACAAGTGGGCTAAGGATGTAGCTCAGTGGTAGATCACTGCCTACTATGTGCAAAGCACAAATCCCTGAGTCCAAGGAAGGGACCACCAGTTAGCTACCTCCCTACCTTAGGTAATGTATACTTCAGTGGAAAAGAAAAACTATGTAAATTATACAACCATGTAGGGGGCCTTAATTATTCTGACAATTGTTACTTCAAGACTCAAACAACTACTTAAGACCAGAACTGGCCATTTTCATAGCATGCAAATATAGATATAAAATACATGTATGTTTCATAAAAATCAAACAATAAAAATTTTTATATTCCTTTCTTTCCAACAGCTTCCTGACTTCTCTGACACATAAAAAATTATAGCGCTACAGATATATGAATCACTTCAATATATCACATTTTTTTCAGGCTGGGGGATATAGTCTGGTAGTAGAGGATTTGTCTAAAATGCATGAGGCCCTGGGTTCAATTCCCAGTGCTCAAAAAATAAAAACCATGCAATTTTTTTCTTCTACAATTATTTTAATATCAAGGCATTGCTAAAACCTAGGCTATTCCAAAATGCATGAACTCATCTACAGGTCCTTACTTTTACCCTAGGACTGTTATTACAACAACTCTACTGTAAACAATCACATACTGTATTTATTAGTATAATACAATGGAGTTACTGTGTGAAACTAAGTGGGGCCTTTAAAAAAAAATCACTGCTCAAGCAGTTCTTGTTTTGAGGTGACTTGCCACATTCTCTTTTCCAAACACCATTGTTCTTAGTCATGACCTTACAGTGTTAAAATTGTCAAAGAAAATGTTCACCTTCCAATAAGATTCTTTCAAATGAGTAACAAAAAGCAATACTGTTACATTACTAGGAAACAGAGAGATGGCTCAGTAGAATAAGCACTTCCCTGACAAATGCAAGGGTGTGAGTTCAATTCCTGGTTCCACAAAAAAAAAAGTGTTATATTACTAGCAAAAAAATGAAATGTTAAAGAGTAATTTGTGTAATAAGATCTTTTGTGAAAAACATGTTAATTAGCCAGGCGTGGTGGCACAGGCTTGTAATCCCAGCACTTAGGAGGCTGAGGCAGGAGGATTGTTATGAGTTCGAGACCAG